>BPLQ01007013.1:0-234291 GCA_021605075.1 Caerostris darwini | reverse complement strand
GATATTTTTTTATATTTCATTTATATTTAGATATTTTTTTATATTTCCTTTTTAGTGTTATATATTTCTTTACATTTCTTTACATTACATTATTACATTATATTTCTTTACATAGTTTAGTATCATTATTATTTTATCATTTATGTTTACATGTGAGAATAATAGTAAATACAATAATAATAAATCATTATATTTCAATTTTGCACTCCAAAAAATGTCTATAGTGGGTCTAAATCGAATATAAGGCATATAATTTTATATGCGGCCCGCGGAGTTAGGATACATTTCCAAAGTGGTCCGCAAGATCATTTGGGTTGTCCACCCTTGTTCTAGTCTATAATAAAGTAGAAAACATTGGATAAAGGGAATGTTCATGAATTTTTTAATTAATTATGAGTTTACTTAGTAATTAAATGAAAGCCGCATACCTGCTTTAATATTTTAAATAGAAAAAATTTATTTTAATTTTAAAGCAAAATTTCCTATTAAATATATTTTAATAAAAAATATATTTAAATAAAATTATAAATTTTATATATTAATTAAATATTAATATATTTAATTAAATATTTAAATAAAAACTTCCTATTATAAATATTTAAATAAAAATTTCCTATTATAAATGAATCGGACATATAACAAAGCGTCCCTTGGTCTTTGCATCGTTGCCGTGCACGTTACGAATCCTCCATCATTCCAACTCGTCTTTTTCCTCCTCTCGATTGGATAAAAACAGCGCGCCAAAAACGGGGAAAGTAAACTACTACTAATAAAAAACAATAAAAAACACACCCGCGTAGCCAGACGAGAGAAAGCTCCTCACGCTACAGCTGCAACGACCTTGAATTGCACTTTGATCGCGAAGTTCTTTTTTTCCCCCATCTTTTTAACCCGGTCGCTCCAGTAGACAACGTTAAATCTCTTGACTGATGCACCTGGGGGACATTTGACAGAAGTGCTTGACTCTGTAAACAGGGCTGTTCACCTTGGTAGCGCAGCTGAGATTAACTCGGTTTTCTAAGATTAAGATGTCTCGTATTAAAGTGAGGCCAAAACTCTTGCTGAGAGCAGTGAACAACACGTTGAGAGTGTACGCAGCGTCGGTGATATTGGGTTTTCTTTTGCTTGTTATTATACCTTCTTGGATAAGATGGCTTTGGTTTTTTGTGGTTGGGGTGTTGTTTTTAGTCAGTATTCTTGCCACTTTTGCGGAGGACTGGGTTCCGAAAAGTCGTGTACCCATAAATTCAAAAGCAGTGGTGATCTCGGGTAAGTATTTTTTTTTTTTTTTTATAAATATTATGTCGATTCATTTTACGATTTGAACAAATTATACATTAATTTCAATAGTAAATTATTAAAAATATTGAAAAATATTTTTTTTTAATAAAATTAAAAAAAAAAAATTATTGAAATAATAAAAAAAATTAAATATTTATTGATTTGGTGATTGACAAACGTATGCAAATTTCTCACATTTTTTTTTTTTTTAAGTTTTATATTTACATTTTTAACTGCATATATATATATATATATATAGGTACAAACTTTTGTGATTGTTCAGTTACTGCTTATAGGATTTGATTTTGTGAGTTTGATGCTTTAATTATTTTATTTAAATATTAAAATCTAAATAATATTTTGCATTTTGATAAAATTTAAAAAAAAAAGATTTAAAAAGTAGAGATTCAAAATAATTTTTATGTTGATAAATGTTTCATTTAAATTCATCGCATTAAACCGATTACGAATGCAGAAAAAAACTCCTTTAAATTAGAATAATCTATAAGGATGTTTAGTGGTAAATCCTCTGTGTTTCCGTCTTATGGGGAAAAGAAAACACAGGAAAACTCCCACCATATAGCCTAATTACCAATACAATGCATCTTATTTGTCAACCAATCAAATTCAAATTGCAATCCAGTCTTTTCGTTTCTGAAAGAAGTGGCTGCAACGAACGGCGCCAGAGGATTCGTATCAGAGACTCCAATACGTTATTTGCGCATATTGCCACTGCTCCACAAGTCACGAAATTTGCAACACTAAAAAGAATAAAACATTATCATTTTTGTCGATATTCTTCATACCATTATATATAGCATGCCATATCATGCCAATTTTTTTTAGGGTTAAATATTAACTATTATCTAAGTTATAAAGTCTATTTTTTTATACATTTTTAAAATTCTTCAATTTTAGTGTATTAAATTACAATGCAGAAATCCGCCAGACAATGCAATGAAAGCCATCACATAATATATAATTTAGAAAAGCACCTTAAAATTATTTTTACAGTTGAAAGCACCTTGGCGGGCACATGTTTCGGGTTTGGTAGAATAATTTTATGGCAATTTAATGTTATTTATTTTATCACATCATCGTATATTATTGCTATCGTTATTATTGAATTTAACGTTAAAAATACTATAAAAAGTATTTGTTTCAATTTATTTTCCGGTTCGGTTTTTTCGATGCTGAAACACACGAATTTTTATCAATCTTTTCTTTTTTTATTCAAGGAAATTTCAGCTATTTTATTTGGATATCATCTCTAAATTAATTAAGCATCTTTAGCCTATTTAGTATCATGCATGAAAGCTTGCCATAGTGAAATATGTCCCACATTATTATATACGTATATATTCACAGGCGAAACAATTTTTTAATCACGTATAGCGTTGTTGATCCTAGATATTTAATAAAAGATATTTCTTTTTCTTTTTTTTTTTTCTGTAAATTTTAATATAGAACTGCTTTATCGAAACTTCTTTGTACTTATATTTAAAAACCTTAAAAATGTATAAATATATGCATTAAAAAAATTCCGCAATAATATCGTATATAAAAGAAAGAAGAATTATTTTCACAACCCACTTTCCATTCAACTTTTGGTAAGTGTAAAAATCGGTCTCAAATATTAATGACCTGAACCCGAGTGAGCAATCGATTCTGACCGTAACTGATGTTTCGGCTTTTGGCCTTTTTCCAATATAGTTGGCATTCAGTGTTTTCTTTGATCTGAGAAGTATAAGTATGTTACAACTATGTTATGAAAGACGTATGAAACAAATTTTTGAAATTCATTAAACTTGGCATTTAAAAAAACAATACGAAATGCTTTAATGATGATTTTTTCTTTCTTTCTTTTTAAACTTCAGAAAAGCATCTCGTATCTTAATGCTATATTTTCTTGCTATATGCTATATCTTTTTTTTTTTTTTTTACACATCAGTGAACTTCGTATTTCACTGATGTATGTCACGAACAGTCTACCGACAGGCAATGAACGAACGACATTGCCGACAAGATTTTTAGGGATTACTGCTCTTTATTTATGCATGTTAGAAATAAATTCTTAGCCCTTTCTGAAATGTGCAATTAATATTTCTTATAAATCAACAGCTACCAAGCTGGGATACGTATCAGTAATACTACTGCCGAAGAAAGGAAGTAATAGGCGTTAAACTAGTAATTGATTGATCATTGGTCGACACTAGCCCAGACCACTATCAGTCATATTACACTATTACACATGTTCCATTCCCTCTCTCTCTTTTTTTTTTTTTTTTTTTTTTTTTTTTTTTTTTTTTTTTTTTTTTTTGCGTTTTGAAAATTCATATAATGCTATTTGTTTTGATGTTTTTAAAAAAACTGGAATTAATTGGAAAATATAATCTATAAAATATAAGCTTATAAGTATTTTCGTCGTTTCATTAATTTGGTAGATAACCTAAGAATATTATTCAACAAAAACATTTTTTTTTCTTCTTTTGTGTATAAGGATGGTTGAAAGGAGAAGTGTTTGTGGGTGGGTGGGGGAGGATGGAGAGAAAAAAAGATTGATATTTTTGGCGACTTTTTGAAAAAAAAAAATTAGGAAAATTAGGAAAAAAAAAAAAAAAAAAAAAAAAGCGCATGTTTGCATTTTTTAATTTCCTCTTAAATATTATTATTAGATATTTAATGCTTCAAAAGAATATATTAATGCCTAATATCTCTGCTTTTAATCTATGACTGTGCTTTCTTGATACACAAACACGGAAATTTTTCTCGATAAAACGATATGTAGAGATCCACTAATACTTTGGTTTTCTACTCAACATGTATTCCTTTAGGTACTTAAAATTCCACTTATTATTATTTTTTTTAAATAAAACTAAAATAGCAATTTCTTACTCAAAACAATTTAGTAAAATTCAGGTATTGCGTTTTTTTCATAGGAAAAGCATGCAAGCGTCTCTAATATTTTAAACATTCAGTTTTTTTCATACGTATTTTATAACTAAGTGCCAAAGCTGATCAATTTCTATAAGTTTTATCAATTTATTAAATACTGAGTAAAGTGTGATGTGCCCACAGCAATGTCAACATAGCTGTCAGCATAGATTTTTCTAACAAAGTTGATATGATCAAACATAGATTTATCATATTTATTATAGAATATCAAACATAGATTTAGATTGTTCTATGTACCAAAGTTGATATCAGTAAGTTCTACTAATTTAAAGTCTGATATTCTACAATCTGCCCACAGCAATATTAACATGAATTTAGATTGTACTAAAGCTGATATGATCAATAAGTTCTATTTATTTAAAGTCTGATGTTCTACAATGTGTCCACAGCAATGTTAACATGAAATTAGATTGTTCTATGTACCAAAGTTGATATCAATAAGTTCGATTAATTTATTGTCTGATATTCTACAATCTGCCCACAGCAATATCAACATGGGTCTAGATTGTAGCAAAGTTGATATGATCAATAAGTTGTATTAATTTAGTCTGATGTTTTACAATAGGCTAACAGCAATATCAACATGAATTTAGAATGTCAGGTTAATGAACTCTTCTCCTTGCATGAGGTAAAAAAGCGAGATAGAAAGATAATTGTAAAAGTAGCGAGACCAGTTCTTAGCAAATAGTAGGAAGTGTCGATGATCTTTACTGGAAATAAAAATTTTGTTAATTATTAATATATCAATGAATGAATAGAAATGTAGATATCAGCTACGGATTAAATATTGTGAGAGAAGGAATTTTTGCTCTATTACAGAATATAGTAGATAACCATTATTATATGTTATTTGTGTTTATGTAATAATCAGTTCGATTGTTACGAGTTAGATATAATTTCTTAGAAAAACCTATAATAAATTTAGCAATATATTTTATTCGAATATCCATATAAATGAAGACTCCGCCATGGAGCATTTGCCATGTGATTAAAATTCTATTTTAAAAAATTTGGATCTTTTGAATATCTGTTGGAGACACTATTCTAAAATTAAGATAATCATGTCTTATTCTCTACATATACAACAAAATTTTTTGATGAAATACGAAGCAAGTTTCTATTTACATGAGATATTCATAAATATTTTTTACCACTCACATTCCATACGATTCTTGAAGATTAACTTATTTAAGAATAATAGCAACCAAGAATGATAGCAAGAATAGAATTTATTTAAGAATAATAGCAACCAAGAAATAGAACTTATTTAAGAATAATATCAAGACATAACTAGAATAATAAAAAGATAACAAGCAAAATGTGAACAATCACACCAAGAATTTGAGTGGCATAAATTGGCATTAGAAAGGTACATAAGTTCCTTTTACATTTTCCTCCAAACGAATAACATCAACAAATTTGATTCCCAAGCCTATTCCTGAATATTTGATTGGATAATAGGATCTCGAAATCAAATGCAGGAAAAAATAAAGTCTGGTAAAATAAAAGATAAAATCGAATACCGAAACATAGTCATAACGAAATAAAAATGCAAAAATCACAAAGGATGCCAAATCGCCCGCTGGCGATAAAAAAAATCACCAAAACCCAGGTTCTTTTAAAATGCGAAATTATCATTTAATATTTTTTCTGTTAAACTCGGATATAAATGAATTAATAACCTACAAAAAGTTTATCTCCACAATTTGAAATCCATAGTTTGTAGTGAAATAATTATAAAATTCGACTTCAAACTTTGAACGTAGAGATAAAAACATAGAAGGAATTTAATAAAATTTGATAATAATAATAATAATTCCTTATCTAAAGGACTTTTTATCTACCGTTTACTTATTTCTATGTTCATATACATTTAATTTATAAAATATACGTTACATTAATTTTCATTTATATATATATATATATATATTGCATCATAAGATCTATGAACTTAAAAAAGTTTTATTCAAAAAAAAAAAATAATAATAAAATAAATCTGATAAATTTTATTCATGAAAAATTTAATTGTTTATATAAAGCTTGAAAAATAATAAGGATTTCTTGTCTAAAAATAAAAGACTTATCTACTTTTTGTGTATTGCGATGTTCATATGCATTTAATTTATATAATATGCGTTACATTAATTTTCCTTTATTTATTTTTTTACCGTCTTTCTCTGTCGAAATAGGCATTGTCTTTTTTTCCCACCCTAGATTTTAAACTTCATAAGATTTACTACTGTGCTAAAAAAGTAAGACCATTTTTTTTTCAAAAACTCTTTATTTATTCTTCTAAATTTATTTCATCGCCTTCAAAGTAATCCCCTCCGACACGATGCATTTAGGCCAACTTTTTTTCCTATCCTCAATGTATGCTAGAAAGTCATCGGCCGGGATGGTCTACAAGGCACGCGCCGATTCACGTTGAATCTCTTCAATCGACTCAAAACGGTGTCCCCGGAGTGGTCTTTTGAGTCTAGGGAATAGCCAGAAGTCACACGGTGCGAATACGGTGGTTGCGGAACGATATGGGTTTCATTTTTGGCGAAAAAGACACGAAGAATCAATGCAGTGTGAGCTGGCGCTTCAGTGTTTTCGTTTGAGGCCCAAAATGAAATTGACCGATCCTTTTGAAATTTCAACTTCATCAGCAAGGTCTCTAATTGTAAACCGACGGTTTGCAAGCACCAAATCTTTAATTTTTTGAACTTGAGCTTCGACGGTTGAGGTTGATGGTCGACCAAAGGGCTCTTCGTCTTCAACGCGTTCTCTGCCTTCTTTGAACTGTTTATATCACTTGTAAACATTTCTCTCCGATATAGGAATGCTCACCGAATGCCTTCTGCAACACTCTATACCTTTCCGCAAACAAAATTTAATGCAAGTTCTTTTCTCAATTGATTCAGACATTTCAAAAATCGCCGGAATCAGTTTTAGCGTCTCACAAAGCCCAGCGTAACTCAAACACTATAGAATATTTTGTCCACAGATGTCAAGGACAGTGCCAGCAACCTAAAACAGTAAAAAAAAATTTAAAAAAAATTGAAATTCCATAAGGCTCGGGAATTTTAGTTTGAAAATTATTCTTACTTTTTGGACACAGTAGTATTTACTTGTGGTTGTTTTATTGAAAAACATTTACATAAACAATTTAATTGTATATATAAAGCTTTAAGAATAATAACGATTTCTCATCTAACAAATAAAAGACTTATTTAAATTTTGTCTATTTCGATGTTAAATTTGTATAATATGTGTTAAGTTAATTTTCATTTTTAAGTATATTTTTTTAATGTCTTCCGTCTCTCAAAATAGGCATTGTCTTTTGTTTCCTCTGAGATCTTAAACTACAAAAGATCTATGAACTTGAGGACGTTTTATTAAAAATAATTTTTTAAAAATGATCAATTTTATTCAACAAGAATTTAATTGTAAATGTAAGGCTTGCTTTAATAATAATAATGATTCCTTATCTAACAAATAAAAGACTTATCTACTTTTTGTCTATTTTGTTGTTCATGTATATTTAATTTATAGTGTCACGGTAATTTTCATTTTTTTATATTGTTTTACCGTCTTCCTTCTCTCAAAATAGGCATTGTCTTTTTTTTCCTCGGATACTTTGAACTTCAAAAGATTTAAAATCCGTAGATCCTATGGACTTTAGATCTTTTATTCTGATAGAGGATGTTAAATTCATAGATAATTTAAATAGAGGTTTCTTATTCTGTTCTGTTATTTATTTTTTTCCCCTCAACAGATAAAACATTCATTTGTTATATAATTTTATTTTATGTTTCTTTAAATTTTAAATTTTTCTTCTTTTTGTTTATGGTCTTTGATCTTTCCAAATGAAAGGAAAGTTATTATTCTTTCGAAACCATCGCAACGACATCCTTGCGGGGGCGATAAATGTTTTGAATCTACTTTTATTTTTCCTTTCTGCAATTTGAAATTACTACTTTTATTTTCTGTAAAGTCATCATCATCATCATCATTGACGCAACAGCCACATGGTGTATGAGCCAAAGTAAAGCAAGTAGCAACAAAATAAATTTTTTTTTGTAAGTTGTTTGATCATATAAGTCAGATGATCATGCTGGTCATATTTAAGATCATATTTATCATCCTTTTAAGATCATATTAAGTTATAGTGATATTCATCCACAATAACTTTACCTGATTGCTTGTTGAGTTTCTTACGATGCTGTGTATTGCAGTTAAATATTAAAGAAACGTCGATGTAAAGTTTTCATACCACCTGTGGCAACTCGAGCCAGGGTTACTTGATAATCCCTGCAAGAGGGAAATTATAACGCGTATCTTCCCTATCTGATGGTGGAATTTATCAATCAGATTGGAATTGAGATTCAGATCAATTGATGCAAAACCACATTTGGAATCGGTATAAATCAATTTGGAAATTATGGTTTTAAATGGATAATATGCATGTGATAAATGGATAGTATGCGACTTGTATGTGTATTGTCAAGTCTTGTGTTAGTTGTGTTAAAATAAAATAATAAAAAAGCAAATTGGTGTCATATTTGAAAGGACAGTACATGAACACGCACCTTAGCAGTGTTAGTTCATCACACCAGCAATAAATAAATGCACTGATTTTCTTTTCAAATATTATAAATCCTAGTTTCTGCGCGTGTTGTCGATCTCTTTTGCAGTCAATGCTTTCGAAAACAAGGAGATTCAATGGCGATTGTGGCCAGATTATAATTAAAAAAATTTTAACAAGCCGAAAAACAGAAAATACTTGACTAGCGACAATTAGCGATTACAAATATCGAACTAAATATTAAAGCACACCAATACAATTTTATACGTCAAACCAAATTCTTTAATTCGTTTTATTCGTTGCTTTTTTAATTCGTTGCCTTTTTTGATAAAAATTATTACATAATAATGTATGATTGATTTATTTATTTGAGTTATAAGTGATAAATAACTTTTATGGGGATTACTAATGGTCCTTCTCCAAATCACAGTGAATCTTTGTATCCCTTGGTCATGATAAAACTGTGAATTCCTGATTTAGAATATCTATATCGGATGATACTACTCGTCATATTCTGTTTGTACTTCTAAATGACAGTCGCATGATATTCTGCAGATTCCCTTTTTCCAGGTTGAGTTAATCATCTGTATTAACATAATAAAATTTCATTTGAATTCTTAGCATCTGCATTGATTTTCCTCCTGATGAAAGGATTAATTGTAGTGTCTCATACTTAAATTTGATATTGTTTTTTCAATCTAATTTATTGAATAAATAATCTTTTACAGTAACAATTTTTACTGTAATTGTGGAAATCTAAGAACATTAAGGATAATGGAATTGAAACTAAAATAATTTGAGGAAACATCATTATAGTCCTCCAGCAGATATAATTCAGCATTTTTCAATAGTAATTCAGTACAATTGTTTAGTAAATAATACAGTTTATTTCACTTTGAAAAGTTTTGCTGACGAAAAACAATACCCAATTAAAATTAAAAAATAGGAGTCAAAGATTCTAAAATATTATACAATGTAATATTTTAAATAAGTTTAATAATTGTACAATAAACAGTTAATCTGTTAATTGGCATTGTTACACGGTTAACTAGATTAGTTAAACAGTTAATTGGAACTATTATACTGTTAATTAAATTATTTAAGCAGTTAGCTGGCATTGTTATGAAACGCATTATTATAGATTATATTAATTTTGTTATTAAATTTGCAATTTTTAATTAGAATTTAATGATACTGGAATTAAACTTTCTAATGGTTTTGTTTACTATTTGTTTCAATACAATGGATTCAGAAAAAGGAAAATGGATTTCTTTATGCTATATTTTTTAAGTTATTTAATTTATTTTTAAATCAAGTTCTATATTCATTTTGCTATATATTATAAAATGAAAATGATGAAAATTAAATATTATTAAAATAATTTTATGTTATGTCTTTCATTTATATATTGATATCTAATTTCTTTATTTTAAAACTTATTTGATGCTTAAGGATTTTTTTGAAATATGGTGTTTCATAACAAATCTGTGTTGTTGTTGTTCTAATGCAGCTGGCAATGCAGAGACAGTTAATCTTTATGCCATGAGCAAGAGCTGCAACTCATTTAGCACTACCCAGGGGGCACGTGTAACTTGAAGATATGCTACGGACGCGAGTGGCACTACCCCGTATTGACTGTAATTTTTATATTGTTGACTAGACTAGTTAAGCAGTTAGCTGGTCTTTCTTTAAGAATAATAATCTAAAACAAGAAAAGGAATTAATCAGACTTATTATTGGTTATAGTTTTTATTCATTACAGCTGTCTAAGTGTTTGCCAACTGCATTAGAAGAAGAAAAAAAGTTTTTATTCATATGAAATTGCAATGGATTCAGCAATTCAGATTTATTATTCAATTTAATTATAAAATTATTTATTGCAGGATGTGATAGCGGATTTGGACATAAACTAGCTCAACGTTTGGACGACTTGGGTCTGCATGTTTTCGCAGGATGTTTGTTTCCGGAGGGAGATGGGGCAAAGAGCCTCAAGAAGGCTGCCTCTTCAAAATTACAAGTGATTCCTATGGATGTAACGTCCGATGAAAGCATTGACAAAGCCTTAAAATGTGTGAGCCAGAAAATCAAAGATAACAGTTAGTATTTTAAAGCTTGATTTTATGAATGGCTTATTAATATTTTTAATTTATAGATGGATCAAACAGTAGAAAAGAAAAAATTAGTATTTTCATTAAAAAAAATTGTTTTGCATTTTTTATTTTGACTATTTGTGATATTTTGTACAGTCAGAGCGGAAATAATATTTTTGAGGAAAACCATACTAATGGAATTTCCAAACCGTCTCAACATGTCTATATTTGACTTGCCAGGATTGGAATAAAAATTACTGCATCAATATATGTACAAAGCTGAATATACAAGTACAAAGCTGAATATATTAAACTATAATATTAATGCAAGCTATTTTTGGTTTTCTGCTAATTTCCAATACAAATTTTTGATAGTTTTTATAGATTTTTCTTTGTCTAAATGATGTATTTATGTGAATTAGCAAAACATAATTCCACACAATAATTTGGAGATAAAGCGATTAAATTTGGCGTAAAAGCAATTTAGGAATATAATTTTAGCTATTTAATGATATATTTTGGAGTTAAAGCAGTAATATGTGGCTGAAAAAGGAAACATTAAAACTTTGCTATAATAGTGGTAAAACTTTGGTGATAAAGCGATATAAATTGGCCTAAAGACATTTTAGGCATAATTTTTTTGGCATAATAGTGCTAAATTTTAGCGTGGCTCATAAGTATTCAGGGAATAAAAAAATTTTTAATGACAAAAATTTGACGATAAAGTATTAACTTTTGGTGTAAAAGCAATTTAAAAACGAAATTCCCTTAGTGAAAAAGTTTGGCGATAAAGCGATAAATGTTGGCGAAAAAGCATTTCAAGGATTAAAATTTTGGCTGGATAGTGATAATATTTGCCGTTAAAGCGACAAACTTCGGCTTAAAATCACTAATAAGCTGTTTGGCTACTAGTGTTGGCGTAATAATAATGTTTGGCTATAAATTTTGGCGAAATAGCTTTTTGCCATGACTCCGAACTTTGGCAGCCATTTTGTTTGTTTACTTGGCGATTTGTCATCCCAGTGAAGGATTTTTCCTAATATCATTTTACCTCGAATTATCCTCGTATTTCCATTTTGTAATTAAAACGGAATATACTTCGTGGAATCCCAAAGCGTAATCCAAAGTAAATTCTAAAGTTGATTTAGTTAAAATTTGTAGATATTTTAATTACAAGCAAACTTATTTTTCTTCTACCTCGTAATCCGTATATTTACATAAAACAATATGAATTGTATTTACTTGAGACAACATAAATTATACTTACATGAAACATTAGGAATCGTATTTACATGAAACAATATGATCGTATTTACATGAAATAATATGAATTGTATTATGAAACAACATGAATTGTATTGTGAAACAATATGAATTGTATTTACATGAAACAACATTAATTGTATTTGCATGAAACTTTTAGATCTCTGTGACTTAATATTTTTCATATGCATGTCGGTGAGGCAATAATAGGTGAGGTGCACCACAACCGAAAAGTTTCACCCACACACGACTGTAGTAATAAGCAATTTATACAAGTTATATTAAGCAATTCAATTATGTACGACTTTTAAATGTTCAGAAGCCGACCATAGACAATTCATTTAATTCCATTTAATGAATTTAATAATCATGCGAAATATGACCGTAACTGTTAATAAATATATTCCCCCCTTTTTTTTTCTTTCTAATTTTGGGTAAAATTCCTTTTAGACTAAAAGAGTAATATATTCTACTTGAAATAAATTTTTTTATTGATAAAGGATGAATTTAACAAAATTTGTCACAAAAAAAAAAATCACATGCAAGCCTAATTAGTTATCAAGAGAACAAAATCTGTCATTTACGTACGAGCTTTACGTCACACGTGTATCTAATCTGTCACAGTTGTTGTTTCTTATCGCTTTCCTTCCTTATTACTATTAAATTATTCAGAGAAAATGATGAAAGTGCTTATTCAATTTGGCGTTAAATGCACAGCAATTAAATAGACATGCTAGTTTATAGCAAAACCTTGATAAGATATATTGTAAAAAAAAAATAAAAATAAATAAATCTACTCACTTTTCCTCAAATCCTTTTTCTTTTTATTATAAAAGTTTGCTATTATTTTTTATTATGAAAGTTTATTTTTGTTGTTGTTGACTTTTATAAATAAAAGCGCTTTTTATTTATAAAAGTCAACAACAATAAAATGAATAAAATTTATACGAATATGAAGGTGGACTGCTTCATAAGAAAGAATAATAATTTTGCTGTTAAATAGAACTTTAACTGAGTTTTCCCTTATTTAAAAAGAAAAAAATCTTAAAATTTTTTAAATGTTTGAAAACATCTGCAATATATTAAATAAGCATTATATAGTAGAACCTCTTTAAGTCGAACCTCAATAAGTCAAAAACATCCACAACTCGAAAAATTTTTTTGTTCCCTTCCCTTCAAGCCCCAAAACCTCCATTACGCGAAATTTCAATCCTCTATAAGTAGAAATAATTAGTCAATTACCAAAAGCCATTTTGGTATATATTTTCCCCCCGTAACTAAAAAAAAAAAAAAAAAAAAAAAAAGTGGCACCTGTATCTCGAACATTAGTATGTTTGATTTTACAATCTTTTTTACACCTTTACAATCATTTAAAGCTAATTACCTCTATAGCTCAAAGAAAAATATGTTACCGACTTTAAGAATTTGCCGACAATGCACGTCATTGTTTCTTAGAAAACAATGTATTAGTATGTAGTAAATAGAATAACCAATTCTATGAAATAGCAACTCGGAAGAAAAAGAATTTTCTGCTCTTTATAACTTAGATAATGCTATAGATAGAAAACGATCGAATTGTCTAAAGCAAAAAAATAATAATAACTGATTTTTTAATACATAACATTTTTAATTTTAAGGTTGTTTCGGAATTATTTTGATTTTTTATTGTAGTACATAATATAATTAAGTTGCAAATAAACAGGTTTATTATCTCTGAAAATTGAATTTTTATTTATTTTACCTCTCCAACTCAAAATAAGTTAGAAAGAATCTAGACCTCTACAAGTCGAATATTTCCTTACAAAATCCGCGTAAGTCGAAATCCTCCATAAATCGAAAACTCTGTAACTCGAATTATTTAGCGTCTCTCTTGAAGTTCGACTTACAGAGGTTCTACTGTATTTTGTGCCAACTTTTCAAGATTTTTTTTAAATGATAGATAAATTACCTAAAAGTTTAGATAAAAGGGCAGAATTTTTTCATTTACACAAAATTCACTATTTTAATTAATAAAAATGTAAGTGAACTTTGCAAAATAATTATATTTGTTCATAGTTTTTTGATTCTTTAATATTAATTTCAGTATTTAGGTAATTGTATAGATCATTGTAATAATTATCTTGTGTCAAAAATAAGATTTCAGATTGTTTGGTATAGTGTAGAATATTAAATCGTGCTAAAATTTACTTAAACGTGCATACTTTCTAAATAAGTACGATATATACAACAAAATATAAAAAAAAATTTATAACAGTTTTCATTAAAAAAATTAAAAGTTAAAGTTTTGATATTAATTTCTAGAATTTTGAAAAAAATAAAAATTATCTTTATAAAAGAATCTTGAGTCGGAGTTATCGCCTCCTGCTCACGATTCCCGACTCAAATTCCTTATCTCTGCTTTTATAACTGTTTTAACTCAACGAATATTGCGTGTTTTTAACTCATTATGATAAGTGATTTCCTTTTCAGTTGCCGAAATATTTTTCTCGAATATAAACACGAATAAAGAAGAAGAAGAAAAAAAAAAAATGTTTTAAATTTTCTGTTCGTCATGTATTAAGCATTTCTTTCTTTTGCAGAGCTGTGGGCTGTTATCTGCAATGCCGGTATTAATGACGGTGGAGAGCTCTTTTGGACAAATACGGACATCATTCAGAGGGTTATCGATATCAACACTTTCGGCGTTGTCAGACTTACTAAAGCGTTTCTACCTTTACTTTGTAAGTCGAAAGGAAGGGTCGTAACAGTATGCAGTGCAGCAAGTAAGCTATACCCATAACATTTTTTTATTATAATTAATAAAAAAAGTTGTATATATATATATATACAAGTAACTAATTCCCTGTCACTACAAAACATTGCGAGCCAACGCCGTCTGCCTACTGGCAGATTTCGAGACAGAATTTCTTATTCTTATAGATTAGGACTGTCAGCCCTACGCCCAACGCTTTACAGTCATATTAGACTATAACTACTACACCACACCACATCACTGTGTCTAGAGCTGAGTTGCCCGTTACACTTTGGGAATAATGTGGCTGAGAAGAAGTCTGATTGGGCTCTGTGACGCTCTACGATCATATGACACCGGGACCTACGGCTTAAAGTGGATTCCGAACCACTACAACATTCATGGCACCGCCTGGATTCGAATCCGAAACCTGTGGTACCGAGAGTCAGAGCGCTAGCCGCTCGGCCTTCAGGCCCCTAGTTATATTAGACCGGGACCTACGGTTTAAAATGGATTCCGAACCACTACAAATATTCATGGTACCTTCGGGACTAGAATCCGAAACCGTAACACGAGTTCCAGAGATCTAGTCATTCAGCCATCAGGCGCACACACACAAGTATATATATATATATATATATATATATATACAAGTTCACTCTTTATATATATATTAAGATATAAACGGCCAAGAAAAGACCAATGGAAAGGTCTCAAAATACATATGCTGCCTGTTACTTAGTGGCGGGCAGCACACTATAAAAATTGAAAACCATCTACAATGCTATTATATATATATTACATATTTAAAAATAATGTATCTAGATGTAAACAAAAAATTAGATGTGTGATATTACATCAATCAGGGTACATATAATAAATGCAAACGTGTTTCGTGCTTACGTATCCCTATATCTCCACAACCCCTGGAGTGGGGAAGGGAGTTATATGGTATGGTAGCTCTTATCCATGGTAACCTCCCTCCCCCAGCCACGAAGAAGTTTTCAGTTTTGAACTGCAGAAGTTGGGTTCGGAGATAATGTGCAATGACAAAAATCAAGCTTACATTTCACGTGCTTACCGTGTCAATATTTAAATTAATTTTTTATTAAATTAAATACTTTTTGATTATATAATTTATATTATAGTTTATTGTAATTTAAAATTTCTGGTTGGGAATTAAATTCCTGGTTGTAAATGAAAGTGTTCATTTTTCAACAGAATTTTTTTAATTCGATGCACGTGCCTTTACATTGTAGCATGCCTTCACATAGCATTTTATTCAGAAATTTAAATTCAGAAATTAAATTTAAATTAACAAGAATGACCGTGTAACAGTTATCAAACAATACAATTGAATCGAAAATAATACCTGGAAAAGATGAAGGAAAAACAGTTTTCGATGATAATTTCATATGTATTTAACTGCCGTTTCATTTCAAAAGATTGCAATTTCCTGTAAGATTAGCATTTAGCATCATTACAAATAATGTATAATGACGAAGATAGCGACGATAGTGTGGCATTGATTCTAAAAAAAACATACTTTTCCCACTGTATCTTGATCTAAAGTGGGAAACCCACTCAAGAACTTATATATCTACTCATCAAATAATGAGAGGACAAATGTAGGTCATAAGCAAGTATTGTAATACAATAAGTTAATTAAGTATAAGGTAAAGTGAAAATAAAATTGAATAAAAAGCAGAGTTTTCCCCCCACTAAATTAAATACAGCAGTATTGAGAATATGTTGATCCAATTTTACCTTTCTAATTTCTATATTTAAGGTTCATTGTTTTAATTAACATGTGATAGGATGTGAATGGTTTTATCCAAACGAGGATAACTCCGATTAGTTTGTTTAATAAGTGTTATAGTTCAATTTTCTCAGTAAACGAATGTAAGTCAAGTCAAGTAATGTAAGTCAAGAATGTAAGTAATGATAAGTCAAGAATGTAAGTAATGATAAGTCAAGAATGTAAGTAATGATAAGTCAAATGATTTCTATTTGTTCGGTTTTTTATATAGTAATTAGAGTGGTTGTTGATTCACAAATAAATGTGAGTAAAAATAAACGTGCGTATGGCTGAGGGCAATTTTAAAATTAAACATATTTTTTTGTAATTCCATGAAACTCGTGATTATTTTTTGAAACAAACATTTGCACATGTAGAGTTAAACTAAAACTATGGTGTTAAGGAAGGGTTGTACAAAAATGTGAATTCCTTGTGAATGACATGTATTACGTAGCTTGGCCCGATGTCTACAATACACACAGCCTTACAAAATACCACTTATAAACAACAAAAGTACAACTTAAACAAAGAAAAAAAAAATACAACTTACAAGTAAAACCTTATCTAACACAGTAATGATGTATTTCTTCATGTAGGTTAAGCAAAATAACTAATATATTATAATAAAATTCAAATACATGTAAAATACCTGACATTATATTAAGTTATTAAATGCTTTAGTATTTGATTCGATTTTTATAGTAATTCAGTGCAAAATGGTAAAATAAATATTTTTCGCTTTCATCAATAAATGTTCTAAATCTATATATATATATTTTTTTTTTTGCATGCCTACAAATGATTACAGTCCTCCTTTACCATAACTGCCACGAGTCAGGTAATAAAATATCGATGAAAACTAAGAAAGTTGCAAGTGTACATTATTTTAAAACTCAAAATTTAAATATTTTCTGAAGCACCATAAGAAAAACTAAGTAAGATGAGTTCACTATAAATATATATATCGTAGTATAAAAAAGTATTTATATTTAAAGTGAATAATTTACAGTATAAAAATGTAAAAAAACTGAATATATGACATCTTTACATTCTTATTTTGCTATTAACGTAATAAACTATAAAAATATGTTAAACTTTTTATATATTAGTAGAGGGGGGACCAACCCCGCGGCCCGTCTTGAACATTATTCCGGCGCGTGAGATTTTTATCACACTTTCACAAAATATATTTATTTTGTAATGGCCAAAGTACTGAAAACCAATGTATTAAAAAAAAACATTATGTGTACATCCATATATTCAAAAATGAACTGTCGAAATTATGAGAAAAAATTTATTTTAATTTTAAAATAATATTCTTGCGAATATAGGGCAGATATTGCCTGTTTTATTTATGAGTTTACAGATATAATTAAATAATATTCTGCGAACTCATGATGTGGAGAGAAACAAATATCGCACTAGTAAAAGATTTTTTTAATGACTTCCTCTTTTTTTATTTCATTTATAATTTATATATTTTTTATCTTTCATTTTTAGTGTTATATATTTCTTTACAATGTGCATTTAGTATCATTATTATTACATTATCTATGTTCATATGTAAGATTAATAGAAGACACAATGATAATAACTCACTATGTTTCAATTTTTCACTCCAAAAAAATGTCTATGGTGGGTCTAAATCTAATAGGGGGATATATAATTTTATAAGCGGCCCACGGATTTATGATGCAATTCCAAAGTGGCCCACAAGATCAATTGAGTTTGCCACCCCTGTACTAGTATATGCTTTTCGTTTTCTAGCTTTTTTCCGGTTCTTTGAATTGCTGTCAATATAAAATGAATGAAACTTTTATTCTCTTTAGGAAGAAAAAAATAGTCGTCCTTGAGCAATTGAAAGGCTACATAGCATGCAATAATTTATTTAATAAAAATTCCCTTCAGGGAAAATAATCTCCCGTTTTATACTCTATTAATACTTTAAAAGTGAAAAATCCGAATAAGATGTTTCGTAATCTAATTACTGATTTTATGGTTGAGGAAATAAAGTATGACACATTTCTTTTTATTTGTCATTCACGTTAAGTGATTTCGAAAAAATTTCCTCAATTGACGGAACCGCTTCATCATTCACTAAAACAATGTACAAATTGACAAAAACTACATTAATATCATTATTTCGCACATTCACGTTGATGCAATACATAATTTGTGATAGTTGTCTGAGTAAAAACATATTCCGGATTTGGGTGCAACCCTTTTTTTAATTTGTAAACCTTATTTATGCTAGTATAATAATTTGTTAAATAAGCATTTTAGTTTACACTTGACATTTAATAAAGTACATAGTTTTTATTAATCATAGTTTGATTTATGAAATAAAAATTTTAAGCTTCAATTTTGATCTTGTATATATCCACCAAAAACTACACTCACCGAATTTTTTGAATTGTGTAATCGTGCGGATGCTTTTGGTGCCTTCTCACAAACACTACTCTATTCAGAAGTACCACGCTATATTACGTGGACTCAATAAAAAAATGGATGCCCGCAAGCAAGGCACACCAGTTTATGCATGGCCCCGGTTTATTCAAATCAAACAATTTGGGTCCTGTATATACAGTCAATCCAAGGCAGACTGACTGCTTTTATCTGCGACTGTTGTTGGTTAATGTCACCGGCCCATTGTCATTTCAAGATATATGTAAAGGGTACTTACATATTAACGCCACCGCAGCTACAGATTTTCCGGTTTTTAAGTACCGCCAATCTACACTTAAAATTTTTGTGACAAATCATAAAATATATAAAACATTTTAGTTAAAATAAAAACACTTTCAAAATTCAAAACACTTTATTTAAAAACAAAGTAGTCAATCGGATTTCGGTGGAAAATGGGCCAATATAGGTTTTAACATAGATTCAAAACAGTCTCTATTTTGGTGCAATGGCAGCTCTTTATTGGCGCATTAGCGCATTTTCTGCTGCGGTGGCGTTAATACTTAAGTACCACGTAAAGTAAATGGACAACAGTATCCAACGAATAAAGATTCATGCCTTGCACTAGGCTTGCTATAAGACAACAATCATTGGGACAGTATGCTTACTGAAGCAGCATTAAGCTGTACAGGAACACAAATTCGTCTATTATTCGCTATAGTGTTGACTACATGCTTCCCGGCTCGAGCACAAACGTTGTGGTATAATCACGAAAATTCAATTATTGAAGATATATTGCATCGACATTGTACAAGGTGCAACAATCTAACGATATCATTCAGCGACGCAATGTACAATGAAGCATTGATTGCTATCGAGGATCTTTGCATTGTCATTGCCAATTTACAAATCAGTCATTTTGGTATGAGTTCACCAAATCGAAATGCATCGGATTTAATCAACACTGATATGAGTCGTGAACTGCAGTACAATACTATAGAAATGGCAGCGATTGTTACTCGCAATGTCCCACTACTGACTTATGAACCAAAAACCATTTATGACCGCATTATGCTGGCAGTTTCGGCAGGACAAGGGGGATTCTTTTTTTTTTTTTGGATGCACCAGGTGGAACTGGCAAAACATTTCTCATTTCGCTACTTCTTGCCGAGATACGACCAAAAAATGGCATCTCATTGGCCGTTGCATCATCTGGGATTGCAGCCACATTATTAGATGAAGGCAGAACAGCTCATTCAGCATTTAAGCTGCCACTGAGTATTCAAAATAACCCAGATGCAGTGTGCAATATAAAGAAACAATCGTCCATGGCCACAGTGCTGAAATAGTGTAAAATTATCATCTGGGATGAATTCACTATGGCACACAAACATTCGTTTGAGGCATTGAACAGAACATTGAAGGATATAAAAAACAATGACAAACTTATTTGGCAGCACTCTGTTACTCCTTTCAGGTGCTTTCAGGCAAACGCTTCCTGTCATTCCACGTTCAACGTACACTGATGAAATCAATGCTTGCTTAAAATCATCGTCACTGTGGCGTAATGTTGAAAAATTACAACTAAAAGTAAACATGCGCGTTCAAATGCTTCAAGATCCATCTGCTGAAACATTCTCACAACAACTGTTAGATATTGGCGATGGAAAAGTTGCTGTACATGAAAATACTGGATGCATAAAATTGCCGACAGATTTCTGCACAATCATTGACTCGCAAAATATTCTCATCGACCACATATTTCCCGATGTATGCACACAATTCTAAAATCTTGATTGGTTGGCAGAAAAAGCACTTTTGGCAACAAAAAATGTGCACGTCAATGGTTTAAATTCCAAGATACAATAGTTGTTGCCAGGGGACTTGGTGTCATACAAATCTATCGATACAGTTTGCGATGCCAATGAAGCTGTAAATTATCCAATTGAGTTTTTGAATTCATTGGATTTGCCAGGCATGCCACCGCATCATTTACAATTAAAGGTTGGATCTCCGGTTATTTTGATTCATAATTTTAACCCACCATGACTGCGCAATGGAACACGATTAGTCATTAAAAAATTAACTAAAAACGTTATCGAAGTCAGCATTTTGAATGGCAAGTGCAGAGGCGAAAATATATTGCTGCCACGAATCCCTATGATTCTCAGAGATTTTCCAATTGAATTCAAACGTATTCAATTTCCAATTAGATTGGCATTCGCATTGACAATCAATAAGCCGCAAGGCCAAACAACGTCTGTTTGTGGCTTAGATTTGGCCACACCATTTTTTTCCCACGTGGCATGTTCAAGTGTGGGTAAACTATACGTGGCATGTTCGAGTGTGGGTAAACCATCCAGTTTGTTTGTGTCGGCTAAAGACGGACTAACCAAAAATATTGTACACTCCATTGCACTTATAGATTGATGTTGATAATTTTTTACTTGCCATAATTAGTAGTATATATGTAAATAACTATTTTTGATGTATATACAGCTATTATATAATGTAATTTAAAATATATTCGTTAATTTAATAAAGTATAAAGGATGAAATAAATAAATGGTTAGTGTATTATCATTTTATAGGTCGTCATTGTCTGCAACGTTCCATTCCTCTTCCAATAATAACCACATTTCCATACACTTAAAATATTTTATAGAAATCATGTATATGGCAAAACAACGTTTGCCGGGTCAACTAGTATATATATATATTTACAAATAAAATATATTGTATGTTGTATAGTGTAATATGTTGATATTTATATGGTATAATGTTATATTATTTGATAAGCATAAGCATAAGCTAGTTCAAAGTGAAATGCTGAAATTAGCTTGCAAGAAGTTGCTCGATTCGATTCCCGCTAGTGGCATGCATTAAACTTACACTACTTTGAAAAATGAATACTTGGCTATGATTATTCCAAAGTATCTCATTCGTCATCAAGTTGCTGTCAAGTATGACAAGCAAATGCAAGGCAGTTGCCTCCGTAAGACTTAACTGATAGCATCTCCCCACCTTAACTGCTTCACATTTTCGTGTCATATAGGAGTTTGGTTTGGTTTGTCGCTCTACGGTCATCTTACGCACACGGGGGCTAAACAGACCGGGACCTACTGTTTAAAATGGATTCCTTACCGCTAGCAAACATCCATGCCACCGCCAGTGTCGTATAGGAAAAATCATGAAAAACTCTCATCCAGACAGCCGGGCTGTCGACTCTTCTAGTTTCTGAAAGCAGTGACTGAAATGGATGCTGTCTGTTCATTTAATCTGAGGCCTCCTACACATTAGTTGTGCCCGCTATTAATAAGCGCAATCTGGCTTCCCTATATTTAAAATATAGTTATATTGAAATGTTGAATCACTTTAAGGTATGCTATTTTAAAACTGAAATTTTTTATTTTTATATATATTTTTTTTCTTCTAAAGACTACCATATTTTTTACTGTGTTAATGCACTCAATTTAGTAATATTTATTTTTTGACTTTTCTAGGAATTTTCATGATGTTCAATTGAAAATATATAATTTTGTTTTCTTTCATATTTTATTTTTTTTATTCAAATGCTTGAATGTTTAAGTAATTAAATGTTTTTTTTTTTTAATTTTTTAGGTCTTTATACTTATCCTGGTATGGTTCCTTACTGTATGAGTAAGCAGGCTACGAAAAGCTTTTGCGATGGCTTGAGATTAGAAATGTATCAATTTGGTGTCAAAGTTGTTACTGTTGAACCTTTTATGTACAAGTAAGTCAAACTGTCTCTCTATTTATTATATTTGCTTCTAAAAAGGGAAATATATTTCATCTTTAAAAATGGGCCTGGAATGGATTGGTGATCTGAAAGCATTTTTTTTTTAATTCATGAATCTCTAGTAGACCAAAAAGTTATTTAGTTTAAACCAGGAATGAACATGATATATTAATAACCACAGGGTTCAAAGAAAGGTTTAGGAATCCCACAGGTACCTCCATTGGGGTTATTCGCTGGCAATTAAATTTTCACCAATGTGGGTGGAGATTAATCAGGTCCCTGTGCTGGTTGTATGACAATGCTGAATCAGTAGCTGAAAATAAAAAACGACATACTATATACATAAGAGTTGACAATATTCTCGGAACAGAATTTGATTAACAATATTTTTTGCGATGCATCATAGGTAATGTTAAATTTTCCATATCTGTCTTTCACTGTGCGTTGTATTTTTTTGTATTGCTAGAGGGCCAATAAATATTGAATTATGCGTATTGTTAAACAGTTAAACAGAAATATTGGGTAATTTGGGCTAGTCAGACGACTGGTATTATTATTCAACGTTCACTTTCAGAATAGGCAAAATGGATTTAAAAATAGTTAGAATTATTTAATCAATTTTAACATTTTTATATTCTGCTACCAGAAAAATTTAATTAAAAAATGTTTCTCGTGAAATGATTATTTTTTCTTGTGAAAGGTTATTTAATTCCAAATGAAAAACAGTTCTGCTATTTTCTTGGAAAGCAATGTTCCCACAATGTATTTATTCATTTTTTTCAACATTAACATTTTGGGACATATTTAAGTGTGTTCTATTGAATCACGCATTGTTAAGTGAGTAATTAATTCATTTCCTATTTCTTAAATAAATAACACAAACCAACCAAAAAATATTTTTAAAAGCCTCTTACCTTTTTGGTGATGCTCTTTACAATTATTCAATAGCTTTTCTCCTATCACCCACTATTTTTCTGCAAATTCCATTAATTTTTTTTTTTTTTTATTATAATGCTAAAATTCATTCAAGTAAAGTAAAAAATGAATATGAAATGTATTTACAATTCCATTGTTTTCAAAATTATTATGATAAAAGTTGAAGAAGATGTTGTCTTTTCTCATAGAAATCGAAAATTTTGTATTTTCTTAACACTTTCGCTGCTAATATCGCGCCAGCGCGTGATATATTTTCCATATTGTCATGTGGTATATTCTTTGGTATTGTAACTTTTTGTACAAAGTAAAACCCACGCTGCCAATACCAAATCCCTCAAAAGTCCTCCCACCGTTTATCACAAAGGGTGCTTTTTCTATAAAAAATGCTTGTTGTTAACTGTTGACAATAAACTGTAGAGATTATGTTTGTATTATTATTATATTTGTATTTGTATTATAGGGATTATATTTTTTAGATTATATTGTAGGGATTATATTTTGCCAAAGTGTACCTTTCAGAGAAATTTCTTTATTTTTGTATGGTGTATTTCGATAAAATGCTCATAAATGTAGAAAAGATTGCAGGACTGTT
Source organism: Caerostris darwini (assembly GCA_021605075.1). Taxonomy (NCBI): domain Eukaryota; kingdom Metazoa; phylum Arthropoda; class Arachnida; order Araneae; family Araneidae; genus Caerostris; species Caerostris darwini. The sequence goes on along the minus strand of BPLQ01007013.1, from coordinate 209,912 downwards.
ACGCAATCACGATTTCCACTTTACTGATCATAAAACAAACAAAAAAGGAACAGCCATGAGGGGGAAAGTAGAAAATTAAACAAGCTTAGCAACTGACGCTGTTTAGAAAATATTTGTGTCCTTGATCGGGTTATTTGTTCCAAGTCCGAAAGTCATTGATAACAATGTTAAATATTCAACGACTGATTTAAATAAGTAGTTTGAAATTATCAGGCTTTTTTAAAAATGTCCTATTTATACATGGGTAGGATTAAGATGCATTTTGAGTTAAAGCTTTAAACATCTGTTATGATTTAAAGACCATTTTCGGATTCAGCATGTTAAAAAAAGTGCTCACATTATGAAAAAAAAAAAAAGGTTTTTGTTGGTTGTCCTCCATAATGTTTTATTTTATTAAACAAAAAAAAATTTTTTTTTGAACTTATTTTTAAAATTATGTAACTTATGTAACTTTATGTAACTTATAAATTATAACAGTATATAAAGAATCACAAAAAAGTAAAGCAACATCTTATTTATTTAAATCACAAAAAAAGAATACATATCACTATTCAGTCTGTGGTACTATTACAAATTTTTTTAATCTAATGCTGTCATTTTACTTATAATTTCATCCAAATTATCCTTTTTTTTTTTCAAAATAATCTAAAATCCCATATGGCTTGGGCTTAGAAACGGTGCTTAAGTTTGTATCTTCATCGCAATTAGATTCTTTCCTCTTTAACAAATTTGTATCATGTTTCGTTTTTAAATGTGTACGGAGCCCGCTTGTACTTCCTCCATTCACTTTAATAACTCTTGAACATTTTTTCACATTGTGACCCCATATTCTTTTCATCATATAAATAATGAAACCAAACCGAAGTATTATCAACTGATTTTTTTATGTTCTTTAAAGTTGTTCTTATTCACTATTATGGGGTATTATTTATGAGTATATACATAATAAGTCTGAAAATTTTGAAATATTCTGAAATAAATCTGAAATATTTTGGAACTCTCAAGTATGGTATGCAAATACAATGTGACTAAAAAACTCACCAATTTAAAAAATATCGAAATATTACACACTTTCTTCACAACTACAACCTTGTTTTCACAGATAAGAATTCACAGATCGGAATAAGAATTCCACAGAAAGGAATTCTAAATTTCTAGTAAATACCGAAAAACCGGTATTTAAACTTGGGAATACCGGTATTACAAAATTGTACAAATGGCTCAAAATACCATGTATTCGGTATCCCGGTATACCGGTATTGCAATCCCTAGTAATAACAGATAATGCTGATATATTTTTCTGAAAATTATCATGTGATTGCATTATTATAAGTATAAATTTGTTTTATGATGGATTATACTATCGGTTATCATGTTAACAATAGTTTTAAACAGCTTTGTCATGATAACAATAGAACTAAATGTTAACAATGTTAGTTAATGTGAACAATAATATCATTTAAAACGTTAAATTATCAAACTAACTGATAACACTTTTTTATCGCATCAGAAACAGTACAAAGTACAACTTTACAACGGTAAAGTTTTACCAACAAGTATAATTTGTTAAAGATAATCTGCATGATATTTAAACTAGGTACTTCTCAACGGGGGCATTGTTCTAGAATTACTATCTTTATTTATCACAAGTTTTAACATAAAATTTTCTATTCATTTCCATAAAAGATTGCAGTTATATTTCCATGCAAATATTTTTTTTTTAAGATTTCAAATTTACTTCATTTGTATTAAGTATGTATTATATTAAATCAATAGAGTTAAATGTATTAATATTTATATATATTAAAATATATTATATTAAATTAATTAGTAAATTAAATTCTAAGACTTGTTCTATTTTTTTCGCTTCTAATATATACTTAATAGACAACAAATTGAAATCGGTTTGAAAAAAATGTTGAATAATTCGTTTTTCTTTTTGTTCTTTTTCTTGTCTTGTCTTTATTATTATTTGAAATTTGGAACCAGGAATAATGTCTATTGAAAATGAAAAAATAATTAAAAATAAAAAAATATTTTTTTTTATCTAATTATATCCTAAAACACAGATTTTAGACTTGAAAAAATTCATAAACCTTCAATTCAAATGAATAAACAAGCTATACCGTTATATACACCCAGGGTGATTAGTCCCACTTTCAAAATGCTGTAAAAAAGAACCACTGGTCACAATGAGTCCAATTTTGAACTGAAGATGAAGGAGGAAATGACATGGCATGAAAAAAAAGTTTAAAAAAAAGTTCCACCGAGTTTTCCCATGCAGTTTGGTATGACCTTACCGTACTGGATGGGCTTTCAGCTAACAGTGTCACAACTGTTGAATAACTTGGAAGTAATTTTTTCCATCAAAAAGCTGAGACAATCAAGCACATTGAACACTACAGTTGGTTTAATGTGCAACTCATGCCAAATACGTTGTCGTTTCGATTCAAAATATCACTTGCAGCCGAATTCATTTTCTTTATGCTGTTTACAGAGCCATCTATTAATACACTTTGGAAATTTTTTGATACCGTACCGTTTCCCCCTTATTCAAGTATCTTCAATTCAAATTTGAACTCATTGGGACGAGTGGTTATTTTTTTTACAGCATTTTGAAAGTGGGACTTTAAGTATGATCACCCTGTATTTCCATACAAAAGATTTTTTTGAGATTTCAAATTCTTCATTTGTAGTATATTAAATTCTAAGACTTCTATTTTTTTTCTCTTCTGCTATATACTTAATAGACAACATATTGAAATAGGCTTGAAAAAAAAGTTGAATAAAGTTCTTTTTCTTTTCTTGTCTTTATTATTATTTTGAATTGGGAACCAGGAATAATGTCTACTGAAAATGAAAAATAATTTAAAAATAAAAAATATCTTTTTTATTTAATTATATCTTAAAACACAAATTTTGGACTATAGAAAAAGTATATTTATATTCATAAACCTTCCATTCAAATGAATAAATAAGCTATACCATTATATACTTATATACATACAGGGCGATTATAATTAAAGTCCCACTTTCAAAATGCTGTAAAAAAAAACTACCCTTCACAATGAGTTCAAATTTGAACTGAAGATACTTGAGAAAGGTATATTTATATACATATATATTTAGTTAAAATAAAAGAGGTAGTAGAAATAAAATAAAAGTAAGTAAAAAAATTAAAAAGAATTGAGGATTTAAAAATAAAAATATTTATATGTAATGAGAGAAAACTATAAAAAAATAGGAGACCCACCATCATTTCTGAAAGAGTGAGGGAAAAAAACAACGTATTATATGTTAAGAACATATAAAAAAGGTTGGTCCTTTTCTATTTTTAAACAAAGAAATGCCATACCTAGGAAGAGATTTTAAAACCGAATTGCGAGTGTGACGAAGATTACTGTAGAAATTTTAAGTATAAACTGGCGAATGTTCGGGAGTTCAAGCAATTGTGTAATTTACTGATTCCTGAGGTACCAAGGTGAGTTGGTAGTTATCCGAAGGATTTTGTTTTCAAGTCTTTGGATGATTTCCAAATTAGTTTTTGTTGCGGAGCCCTGAACTGGACTTGCATAAGTAATCATGGGAGGCATGGAATATATGTAAATAAGCAGGTTTGTTATGTAGCGACAGGTTAGAATTTCTAGAAATTAGAAAGTAAAAAAATGCGGATAGCTTTATTAAATTTTTTTCGAATGTTTTTAATATGCTGAGAATAAGTGAGATTTTCATCAAGAGTCATGCCTAGATATTTAACTTGTTTGGACCAAGATATAGTTGTGTTATAAATAGTGATAGTGGGTTAGTAAAGCTCTGTTTGCTACTAAAGAGAACAGACTTAGTTTAATTTTCCAGTTGGTTAACCCATTCTGAAGAAAAATGATATAATTTTGAAGAGTAAGATTCCTAACCCGTCGGTTTTTATTTTGACATAAGATATCCTTATCATCAACGTAGAGAGTGATTTTAATATCTAGAGATTGGGGAATATCATTGATGAATATATTATATAGAGAATGGTCAAGAAGAGAATCTAGTTTAACTTCTGCCAAGATAATATGAAGAGTAGAGTCAATATTACTTACAAACACAATAAAATTGCGATTAGTAAGGTAGGAGTGCAGAATAGAAGAAATACTGTACTGAAATCAAAACTGACATTTACGATAAAAACTAGGCGAAAATGCAAGCTGTGGTAGGCCAAATGCCCGAATTCATACGAAAAAAATACGAAAGTGAAAACTCAATCGCTGCCGAATTATATAATACACTGAACTATCGAATTCCAGATTAAAGAAAGGATATTGTATTTATTAATTTTGGTAAAAACGCAGTTAAATGCGCAGGCTTGACTTTATTTCGAAAATCGCCAAACTTGGAGCATTTATATGCTGGCCAATTTTTTTACCAATTTTGAAATATGCATAAATTTAAAGTGCGCATTGTCTTTCTCATGGGTGTGGCTTTAACTGCCTTCTGAGAGAACTTAAAAAACTGATAAAAAAAATATGTATAACTTTTTTTTTTATGTGAAGGTTCAACTACTCATAACTGTAAATTCATAAATAAAACAGGCAATGTCTGCCATATTATAATATTATTTATTATAATATTATTTTAAAATCAAAGTTAATTTTTTTCATCATTTCGACAGTTAATTTTTGAATATATGATACATACAGAATGCATTTTTTTAATACATTGGTTTTACAACTTTGGCCATTATAAAATAAATATATTTTGTAAAAGTGTGATTAATCTCACGGGCCGAAAAAATATTCAAGGCAGGCCGCGGGTTGGCCACCCCTGCTTTAAAACTTCAATTTAAATAACTTGTAACGAATAAAATATAATGTAATAACAAAAAAATATACTTTACCGGTATATTTAAAAAATAAACTGTTTTTCAACACTGAAACAACATTAACAATATCCTATTTCCTGTTTTGATATTCACGATATTGGTATAATTTCCTGGTACGTTTCTTCAAAAGGAAACCCCATTTAATGTTATGCTAGTTTTTTCCTTGTTCCTTTTCTTCTTGTTTCATGTTACTTCGAGTTCTATATAATTTAAAGTGTTATAGTATTTGTGCTGCAGTCTTATTTTTTCCTTAGAAACAAAAATTACGAACATCAATTTAATATTCGTAAAAATTAAATGATAGGTGTGCTAAAATTCAAAATATGAGGAAAAGCAAAACATATTAATGTATCACTAATGTATTATTATTAATTAAAACATATTAACGAATTAAAACAATTAAATGGCAGGTGCTATTTGAATCACATTTTTTTAATCGAAATACCAGGAAAAGTAAAACATATTAATTTTTATATATTAATTTAGTAAATCGGCCACTGAATATGTAGATATGTAAACATTCGTTTAAAAAGCGGAAAATATATCGACATATCGATTATTTGTTAACGATAATAATCAACTATATACGGTGGAAAGCAATTTCGAAAGAATTTTTTTTTTAAATGCCCTTGTGGATATTATAAAATAAAAAGAAACAAAACACAAAAATGTCAATTCATTTACACATAATAAAAATTACATGAAATAAAAACACCAGTGAGTGTCAGAGAAGAGAGTCGTGTCTACAAAAGATCATTTCAGTGTCGACACAATTTAATCCTATGGTATCAGAAGAAAGACTGCCCGACTCATGGCTCAGTGGTAACGGGCGCCGCTATTTAGAATTAAGACGGAGATTCAAACCGCTGGCGGTACTGTTGGCGGCTTGTAGACACAGTTTTAAAAAAGAGGAGACTTGATGGCGTTTATGATGTTCAGCATCTTGCCTCATTAGTCAGACTACCTGATGTGAGTTTTCCTGACCTTCTCCCACACGATATGCACTTGCGGCGTAGTTCCCTCTAATAGTTGTCTGTTAGGCACTGCCCTCCTTCTTCAACGGCACAGAGCCAAGTCAGGCTTCAAACTACGGATGCTCCATCACAACAGAAGCTGCACCCTGTTCCTCTATCCATAAGTAAACGGCTCATGTGGTGTCCGTCCCATGCTTCTGGACACTGAGGATTAGTCACAACAATAGAAAAGATTGTTATTGGTTATTCACTAACAATCATTGGAGACACAATTAACTGAGACCACCTAATTGGAAGCTACAAATGTTTTAGTTTGAATATCCTTTTGTTGCGCTTAAAAAGCGGGTGTGAAACCGTAAATTCCTCCCTTGGGGGGGGGGGGGATGTTTTAAATTGTCGGGTTTCAGTGTGAGGAAATTGTAGCTTACGCATTAAGGATGCAGTATGGGTAAGGCATTTAATCTGATACATATTTGCCGTTTCATTTTGATTTAAGGCGAATGGCCTTAAATGAAAATTACTAGCTTTTTATACAACAACTACATTATAAAAGCTTATATTTTTGTATTAATAATTGTACTGAATCTTAGAGAAAATTATATAGATAAGTGCATGAATGCTTAAAATTGCGTGATACACTATTTTAAACTGAAATTTAGTATTGCTGTGGATAATTTATTGAGAAATAGAAAGTCATACTCGAAAACCATAGCTTATTGAAGTACATTCTAGATTAGGGGTGGCCAACCCGCGGCTGGTCTTGAATATTTTCCGGCCAGTGAGATGTATCGCACTTTTACAAAATAATATTTATTTTATAATGGTCAAAGTAGGGAAAACCAATGTATTAAAAAAATACATTTTGTATACATCCATATATTCAAAACTTTGATTGACTTTAAAATAATATTCTTGCGAATATATGGCAGATATTGACTGTTTTATTTATGAGTTCGTAGAATACTTAAATTATATTCTGCGAACTCATGATGCGCGCTCATCTTGGAACATCCAATATAACAGATTCTAAGTTTCACTTTAAGTGACCTTAGTGACCATCCCTTTATTATCCCTTCCTCATATGTATTTATATTTCATTTTTAGTGGTATATATTTCTTTACAATGTGCGTTTAGTATCATTGTTATTATATTATCTATGTTTACATGTAAGAATAACAGTAAACAGAATAATAATAACTCATTATATTTCAATTTTTCACTCTAAAGAAATGTCAATAGTGGGTCTAAAATTAATATAGGGATATATAATTTTATATGTGGCCCGCGGAATCAAGATGCATATCCAAAGTGGCCCGCTAGATCATTTGGGTTGGCCACACCTGTTCTAGATTAAAAATCAATAAAAGTAAATTCCGCTCTTTCTTTCCAGTATATTCTTTTGTTTTATTTCAGAACTGCAATAACGAACTTAGAGCAAACTAAAAGATATGTTACCAAAACCTGGGAGCAAGCTCCGGCAGAGGTCAAAGAGTTTTATGCAGAGGACTACATTCAACGGTTCCACAAGGCTGTTGCTCACCTTCTCACTTTTACCATCAGCGACAAACCCCAACAAGTAGTGGACATTTTGGAGGAGGCTGTGATGGCTCTGCACCCCAAGTATTCGTACACACCTGGAACTTTTTACTCCAGACTTTCTATGTGGCTGGTCAAGAGGCTGCCCAAGCAGATTGCAGACTTTTTTATAGCCGATGAATTCGCATGTAAAATAGATTGAAAAAATTAGTTTGCTTTCTTGAATTTTTCATTATTTATCAACACTTCATATTCTTTCCCTGGCCTCATTATTTTTTTTTTCCCTTTCAAATTTCAAAAAAAAAAAAAAAAAGTTATGGATTAGGCAAACAATTTATTTATATTTTTTGGATAGATTCAAAAAATAAATAAACATTTCAATCTTTTTGTCCGTGCTGTTAACATTGAAAGGATTTTTTTTATTTTTTTTTTTACGATAATCATTTTAGTAATATAGTAATTATTTTATTTACTAGCACATATGATACGTGATTGATAGGCTGCAATAAACAAAACATTTTTACTTTTGGTAAAGTTTATTACAGAAAAATGATTGTGAAAATGCAAAGGAATCTAGAGAACATCATGAGAGTAATATGTCTGCCCTCTACTAAAAATTGTCTTTTGATGAATTGTAAAGGAAAAACTGTTTGTAATGTTAAAAAATGTTAACTTTATAATAAAACATTTCAAACAAACTGCAAAGATATTAAGATATAATACAACTACATAAACTTCAGTTATTATGCCAACAGATGGCTTTAATAGTTTGTAATAAAAAAAATTATGCAATTAAAAAATAACTAACTAATTTTATCATAATTTTTAACTGTACACCATATCAAAAATAATATGCCAAAGAAAAAAAAAACTGGACTTTTAAGTAGTATAGTTTTTTAAGAAATACAAACTAATCTCTTGATTTATGTATAGATTACATCAAATAAGAAAGTAATATAGATTTTTCATGTTTAAAAAATTTTTATGAAATTTGTTTGCCTTTGTTTCTTTAAAGTATGCACATAATTACTTTAAAGGTATATGTGATTATTAAAATTGTAATATGTATGCAATACCCATATAACCAGGAACTGTATGTAGTTTACATTATAAAATTGTTTCCTACAGAATCAATCTATATTGAGTTAATATAAAAAATATATTTTATTAAGAAATTTTAATAAGTCACATTAAAATTTCTATTCAATATGATTTGTGCTTTATTGTATTATTTTATAATTTATTCTATTAACTTGTGAGAATGGTATTTTTCTAATTTTAATCTGTGATTTCAACTAAGGAAAAAAAATTATTTTTTACAATTATTTATAAATCCCATGATTTTAATAGATATTAATCTATTGTAAAAAAACTTTTTACTATAAATCATAATAACAAAAAGGAGTTTTTAATTTTGTTTTCATTAATCTTAATTTATTTTTGTTATGTGTTATATACTATTTATTATTGTTATTATACAATACAATTTTATTGATGAATTACAAATTTAACAACAATAGTATATTAAGTAAATAACATTTTGTTAGATATTTAAATATAAAAAATAGTAATAACAAGGAAGTGTACGATATTTCCACACATTTAGAAATAAAATGTATATCAATTTTCAAGTATTTATAATATTTGTGATATTTTTATAGCATATTTTCCAAGACAAAATATTTATTTTCATGTTTACGAGAGATTGCTATGATTGTAATTTAAATGGCTTTTATTTTAAATTTATGATTAAACATATTAATATTCAACTTTGTGTTGAATATTGGTGTTTGTAATTTGTTGAATTGATTGCACATAATTTTGAAATGCTTTGAGTTTCTGTTATTATGTTTTACATTAGTATATAAACATACATAAAGAAAATAAATAATATAATATGTATTTTTTTTTTGAGATCCTTGAATATTATTTTAGTTACAATCAGTATTAAAATTATATTTTTCATAAGTTTTGCAGTTTAAAAAATATTTTATAGGCTTAAAAGCTAAAAAAAAAAATTGGTTTCATATATTATTAGAAGAACATTAATAGTTGATATAGAAAATTATTTTTAAAAAAATTGAGCACCGTGAAAAGTGTATCTATTATATTAACTAAATATTGATTTTAAAAATAAAATATAAAATTATCATTCTTAATTTTTGAATGTATCCTACCAATTTTCAAATATTTATAGAAATTGAAGGAGAGAATTGACGTGAGTATAGAAATTGAATAAAAACTTAATTGATCAACGATTGGGTGATATTATTCATGTATTAAATTTTAAAGGATTTATACTTAAATATTCATTTAAAATACAAGTTCTCTATCACTTAATTTAAAACAATTTTTTATGTTTCTTTTATTTCCTTTCAAAAAGTCTGTATTGGACTCTGATAAAAATTGAAATGGATTAAATATTATATTGAAATGGATTAATATTATATACTATCGCCAGATATTGAAAGATAAATTAAATATTTTAGCACATCTATAAAAGCACTTAAACAAGAAAAATGCAATTAAATCTTTTAAATCATTCCATGCATTTAACATGTAATTATTTTAATGATGTATTATTAGCAACATTAAAACTAACCCATGCTTCTATGATATTTATTACCTCAATATTACATAAGAAATAAATATTGATAACATTTTAAGTACATGTTTTCATTTGTATAAAGATAATGACATAGTTATTTTTATTGGGAAAAAAATGTTTTTTTGTAGCAGTTTACAATATAATTATGAATTACAAAGCAGAGTTACATAAATTTATAATGAATTCACTTTTTTAGACAATCTGAATAAAAATGCATTTATATTTATACAAATCACATTCTCTATTAAAATATTTTTTTAAAACTATTAACACATTACTATTTTACATTTTGAAGAAAAAAAAATGAGTGTTACATATATGAATGCAGCAATTGAACGTAAATAAAGATATTAAACACCAATTTTTCATTGGACCGTTGAAAACATAACTAAAAGAAAACAGTTTTAATAAACAAAGCATTACTCTATGAAGGTTTTGAAAAAGTGTCCAAATTGTATTAAAAAAATACATATTACTTGAATGTCCATTAGCAAAGAAGTGAGATAAAAACGAACATTTTCCAGTCAGAGTATTTCCATTGTCCAAAATGCAAGCTATTTTCCATATCCTCCATATGTTTGTTGCCTGACCACTGTGGTTTGTGCTCTTTGACCATAAGGGGAACTATTGGAGACACTTTGTTCAACGACGCTTGTCTGCTGGCCAGTTGGAGAATAATTGGTGGATTGCCTTCTCACCACAGTTTGAGAGCCACTGTATTGAGGCTTAGCGATTGCCATTAAGCAGACAGCTGCCATGCAGATGATAAGCAACTGGTATTTGCAAGACATCTTCTTGATCTCTGTAAAATTTAGTAGAGAGAGAGCTCAAAAGTTAGTAATCAATCAAATTGCAGATTGAAGTTATTCTTCTCATGTTCAATACAACCTTTTATAGATATACACTGACGTAAATATTGAGGAAAAAGAAAATTAGCGTGCAAAAGAAATTTCTCGACATTGAATTGATGTAATTTTCACTTCAACACGCTATGTGTTAACAATAATATAACAATAGTGCTGTAGTGATCTAAAAAAATATTACAATTAAATATCGGGAATCATTTGTTTGCTTTTGAAGGTTGTTTTTTTATTCCATTTATTCGAAATTGGCAGATGTTTAAACCGGACACTTCCTCGATAACAATCGTTAGGACATCAACGTAATTGAGGATAACTGAATGCATTGAAAACAACTATTGTAAGTGATTCCGGTTTACTTTTGTTCTTGTAAAGAAAATATTGATTTCTTTTTTTGTGAATTTTAATCAATGAAATCTTTATTGTTCGTAGGAGAACATTCTAACATTCTAATTCAATATACTAGTGGTTTGTCATTGAATTGATCACGAATGTTTCAATTTTTCACATTTTTTTCTTTTTTTTTTATAATGTTGAACATTAAGCTAAAAAATGTAAAATTAACCATAAATTTTTTTAAAAACTTTTATTAAAATAATCTCAGTTATATTATAATGTTTTCAATCAGATAATGTACCTTTGAAAATTATTTTTTTTTTATCTTTTAACTTTATGTAAATAATATTTAATAAAATGGAAGAATCTTAAGAAAGAAAAAATGTTTATAATAACTAAAGAAATTATTTTTGAATAATGCCAAATAAAAATCATAATGCTTTTTTTTATAAATATATAATGCTGCATAGCATTTTGGAATAAAAATATTAAATGAAAGATCATTTATGAAACAAAAAGCTATCACATACGAATAATCATTATACTGTATTCAATTTTAAATAACAATATCACAGACTAAAATTTCTTTCTTTTAATAATAGGAACAATACATATATTTGTACACATTATTGAATAAGGTTATTATTTTCTTAACCATTAAAAAATAACTTACTTAAAATTTTCTATTTTTTGCGAAAATTAGTACTATTTTTCAAGAAATCTATGAAGTATTTCAATTGCATATAGTTGCAAAAGAAACTGACAAAAATGCTTTTTTTTTTCCCCTTAAATTTTCATGGAAATAGTTTTTCAGAAATTAATAAAAATCACAGTATATCAATAGAGATCTGACAAGGACTGAATTAGAAACACGATTAGTTTGCATTACAATAGCCACAACAATATTCCATGGAAAAGTAATGGACAAAAATGTGTAACATGTAATTATCATGTATTTTATAAATACAAAAAAAAAAAAAAAAAAAAATGTATAAGAAAATTTAATAGCATTTGTTATACAAAAACCCTCAAAAGCTTCACATTAGAGAAAGAGAAGGCATTGCCCCTCGGAAGGCACTGCCCTCCTTCAGCGACGCGGAGCCAAATCAAACACACAACAGTGCTCCATTACAACAGCAGCTGCTCTTTTTTTCTCCATCCATGAGTAGTTCACACATGGGATGCCTGTCCCGCACTGCAGGGTACTGAGGATTAGATACACACACACATATTTTTAATCTCATTTCTATTACTCTAAGTTGGTGATTAGCGCAGGTATGTATATGTTATGCATTTCTTTCTTGACATCTTAGATAAAAATTAAACTATATTGCAGAGGCTGAATATAGATCGTAAGCTTGTAACAACGTCGTAACTAGCCATTCCTGTGCAAAAATTTGCATTTAGGCTTCTTAATTGATTAGGTTTGGAAAAATAATGTAACAAATATATTATAGTAGTTTTTTAATGAGATTTATTTCAACTTTTTTTTACACTTTTCTGGCTTTCATTTAAGCAAATTCATTAATTACATCTCCATAATTAATGTTTTAAACTATATTAATAAAAAAAAACTGGATAATCGTTCTTTTTAAATAGTTGACCTTAAATAATTTTTTATTAAATTCGACTTGCTAAAACTTCTTTCGCAGGAACCAATAGAAAGCGAAAGTTAGAAATATTCGAAAGGCGACATTGGTATTTGGGTAAGAATCTGTAAAACCAAAATCATGAAGAGCCTGTAGACATATAGCGATAACCTGTAAACAATAAGCGTAAATGCAGTTTATTTGCTATATTTAATAGCGAGATTTGTAACTGATTTTTTTTTTAATCATCAATACACATGTATCGCAAAGACGTGCCATAGAGAAAGCTAAAATAGTCACAGATAGTTTTCATTTATTTAAAAATGCCAATCTATTTGTGACAACAGAATGCTAGGAACACTGTAAATATTTAAATAATTATTCGGATATCAAGTTATTTCATTCATTTGAATGATGTTTCATCTGTTTCCATTATTTTAACTTTTTTTCTAAATCCATTTATTCAGATAAATTTCGTACTTCCTGAAAATTTTGTTCAAAACCTGTATCTCGAAGTTCTTATAATGCACTACGTAGTCCAACAATTAATTTTATTCCATAAACTATTAATAAATATCTCTGTTGTAATCCTTTACTTGCTCTATCAATGTATTGTTCGACCAATGTATGATCAATGTATTTATTCCATATGGAAAGAGTACAGATAAATTTATAATTAATTTTAAAAATCAAACTTTTTGCATTCGATAAAAGCGTATTAATAAAAAGGATTGGCGTCCTCAGAGGCCAAGAAACCGATCCAGTTCGATATGAATTACCAGAGAGTTTGTTAAGTAAATAATTGAATGAGGACTGCGATTTAAAGGTATTCTTCTAATAAGTGTCATAACTGCAACTATTGGGGCCTGAATGGCCAAGTGTCTAGTGCTCGGTGCCACAGGTTTCGGGTTCGAGTCTCGGCTCTGCCATGGATGTTTGTAGTGGTTCGGAATCCACTTTAAATCGTAGGTCTCGATCTAATGAGACTGTCAGAGCGTCACGAAGCCAAAGTCAGACTTCTACCCACGGGTGCTCCATCAGAACAGAAGCTGCATCCCTCTTCCCTCCTTCCACGAGGGACCCGACAACAACAACTGCAACTATTATAATATCAATTTAAGAATGTAAATGATTTTTCAAGATGTAAATAATTTGACATTGGAGTCTTGCATGTTAATGCATCATCATTGATGATCTTATATGTTAATTTAAGTGGTTGGTCAAAAGTCATACCAGGATTTTAATAATTCATAACTTTCTTATTGTCTAATAATTTCATTCACTTTTACACATTATAAAACATACAGGTTGGGAATTAATAAAACATCCATTTTCTGCTTTGCAAATACAGCTCCAGTACAGATATTGAAGCTGTAATGGCCCAAATAATCTGTTAATTTTGCGAGAATTAGGACTTTATTAATAAAGGCTTTTTCTTTAAAACAGCCGCATAAACAGAAGTCTCGGAATGTTAAATCTGGCGTCGTCATTATGCTATGATCATTAAATGCTGATTTTCAAAATAAATTTAACAATTTTAGCCCGGTGTTAAGTGATATATATTTTCACTGTAACTCCTAGAACATCTTGGCTACCATTCATAAAAATATAGTAAAGAACTTATTAGTTCATAAGTCTTTGAAAACTGTGCATGTCCTTTTGGCCCAGATTACGTTGTTTATTCAGAATTTAACATCTACAGCTGTTGTCCTTATCTGGACAAAACCAATTAAAGGTCTCTTTAATTGGATTTGTCTGAAGAATGACAATAGCTCCAGCTGTTGAACTTATAAAAATTTTTTGAGCTGAAGTTTAAATAAATACCTTATTTTGAATTGTCTGATACTATCTAAAATTGTGCATCTTTATTGTTCTTTTTTTTTTTATAATTCTTAGAATAACCAATAAAATTGTAATGCCATGCATGTTATCCATAGCTTGTTGATCACACAAATTATAATTATGTTATAAATACTTAATCATGATTACTAAGTCAGATTCATCAATTTCATAAGTGGCGATATAAATTATTTAAAAAACTTACTTTTTATGATAAATATTTGTTTTTTTAGTATGAAGACAAAATATGAATTCAAATCTCAACGTCGTCAGGAAAATCTTCCAAAAGTTTCTGAATTAATTCTTTTTCTTTCTTTTGAAATGTAATTAATTCTGGTATGCATTTGAAAACAGATTCTCTTAGAAATGCTTTAAAACGGCTGGCATAAAGAACCGGTTTTATGACTGAAATTTCATTTGGCAAGTAAATAAATTTTTTAAAGAAATGTTCGAATTTCTTCTCAATGGTATAGCTCTGTAAAATATCTACTATACCCACATATAAATGCACTCTGTTGCCGTAACAAGTCCAAGCTTCAAAAGGACCTATTAAATTTTTGATTTTTTTTGCCTTGTTAAATGACACTGAATTTGCAATAGGACTAGAATAATTTTCTTTCCAATAAATTTCTTCTGGAACATGGATTCCAAGTAATAAACTATAATCCATAATGTTATAACTTTCCAATATTTCGCAGTCTTTTTCCACTGAATTCATCAAAATAGAATATATTTTCTGTTTCAAGTAAAGACCATTCGGCCACTGCTCTTGAAAATCCAAATCTTTTAATGTAGTCAAAGTATCTAAGCATTCTTTTGAATCTTTTATACATGGCAATATTGTGTAACTGGATTTCGATTTTCTTTTAGAATACGTCGAACCTTTGAGATCATATTTTTCTTGCAAGTTAACATAGATTGGAAGCAAATTGTTCATTATTAGAAAACGGACACATCTTCTGCCCTCTTTATAACTATACAGACCGAAGAACTTCGGCAATAAGGTCTTAGGATGCTCAGTCACATTCGAAAAATAACCAGGAAAAAGTTTCTCCAAAAAGACAGATTCCTTTTTCTGACATATCTTTATGATGAATCGACTACCGTAAGTCACATACATTGGTGACCCACTTGAGCTATGACTTTGCAAGACAAACAATGGCTCTTTGCAAATCGAATTACAAAAATCTTCATTGTTTATTCCAAATAATTCACGAAAAAATTGAAAAGCTTTTGGAGCATGCACATAAAAAGCAAAGTGTTTTTTCGGAATGTCAGGGTCTTTTCTTACGAAGTGTATCTTTTCGACAACAGTGAAATCTTTGATTAAGACATCGCGACTTCTGGAACTTTCGTTAAGAGTATTCAGACTAACTTCTATTCCACGTTGCACCAAATCAAGCAGTAAGCTTTTATGAGGCTTTCGATTTAATTGAATTTCTTTTCTTGTTTTTATATTTGGAATTAATGCATCTGACCAAGCGGATTTGAATTCAACCGGAAGGAATTTTGTTATCTCTTCATCATTAATTTCCACCTCTTGCTCATCGGGTGAAATTTGCGTTTCCACCTTGTATAAAACTTCAACTTCGTTACGAGAAGCAATATCGTTAGTTGATTCATCGATATCTTTAGTGACAGCACTTGATGCAGAAAAAGAAGATTCAACCTCATTTGGAGAACTGTTGTGTAATGTAGGTAATGGATGGTTTTTAATTTTCGAAATATCGTAGCTCCTTTCAAAAGACATGAAAGAAAAGAAAAATTAAATAATCTAACTTTTTTTAATTACCATATTATTTTGGCGATATGTATCTGCTAGAGTTTTGTTTATTTCTTTCTTGCAATTTGGGGAAAACAAAATTGGAGATGAGGTGTACATATCCTTATGGTAAAAAATTTAAATATATATTGTTTTAAGAGTGTAATTTATTTTTAAACTATTTATAAATAAAGAAATATTCCATTGATCAGTTACTAAACATACTGATAAATAAAAATCTCGCATTTTATGATTGAAATTTTTTTGTCACTTAAAAATCATTAATATTTTTTAATATTTACAATTCTTCATATAGTTAGAATGGGTGATTTAAACAGTAAAAAATTAATTTCAGCAAGAAACATTAGGAAAAAAACCTCGTATAATTAAATAAAAATTTGGAAAGAAAAAAATATATGTGAAAATTTGACGAGAACGTGAAATGTTCAAAGAAATACAAAAACAAAAATTAGACCTAAATGACTTTTATAAACGTGCGAAGTAAATGGATTTATACTGCTGATGGCTGATTTACAGAAAATTTTACAAATGTAAATTACACTTCCGAGTGAAAATGTGTATGCTCGATTAGATAAGGAGATATTTTCATTTCTTCACCCTGGTACTTCCGTAACGACGATATTAGACGAGCTCTCTCGATTCCAAGTTTAAGACAATTTGTTCACAAAATTTCTACCAAATTCTATAATGATATGAGAAAAATAAAAACATCAATAAACCTGTTTTAAATATCCTACAAAACTACGATTATGATATTTCTTCCCGCAAACATAGCAAAAGACCTCGCACTGTTCTAAATATTTTAAATTAATTCCTTATCATGACGATTTTCTCCTGCTCTGACTGACTTATTACCCACAACTGTCTAGATGAAAAAAGTTTGCTTTTCTCCTGAGCTGTTTACTCCTAATTTGACCTTTGCTCATTTTTTTTTATTACATGCAACAGATTTCATCAACATCTACACTTTTGAAATGTTTGTTATTTTTCCTTTTATAATTTTATTAAATAAATAATTCTTTTTTTTAAAAAAAAGGACATTTAATTATCAATTTTTCTTATTAACTCAAAGGGGAGACCACCGCTATGTTCCAATACTTTACAATGAAGGAGGTGGCCGCTACGCGGCCAAGGATCTCCGTATTAATCTACAATAAGAGGAAATATTTTCTTTACATTAAAAATCGCTTCCTATGCCTTGGCGAGTATAAGAAGTGATTAAGGGCGATTCCTATTTTGAGACCCCAATTACACCAAACCGGTGTTAAAGTATAGAATATGCTATGATGTTTATAAATATTTCAGAAAAATATGGCAAGTTCGTTTATCGTTACGCGCGCTATATTTTTTAATTCTTTTCGTGGTTAGAACAGTAAAAATAACAGGCAAATGAATTCTTCTTTTTAAATTTTTGAAATGTAAACACAATTCCGACAAGTAATTCGTGTAGTACAATGAACATGTGCATAAGTTATACTTAGAGTGATATTAGAAAAAAGTAAACACGGAACACTCTGCTTTACAATAAACAAAGCGGCGAATCTGAGCGGTGCAGGAGCAAGCTCCAGTAACGAAAAACCTAGTACAAATCGAGAGATGGAGGAACAAGGTCGACCAATGTGACACTTATATAGCTTGTTAACAAGCAAAAGTAGTAATAAATCCTCTTAGTTAGCCTTTTATAGCTGCAGGATGTTATTTAACCCTTTGCACTCGAGGGCTCCGGAGCGGAACCATTTAAAATTTGTCTTCAAGCTCGAGGACTCCTCTACGGAGACAATGCAAATAATATAAATAATGCGTTTCTTTCAATGCGTATATCAAACTTACATGGGAATATGATCTTTTCACTAAAATCGCTCCGTGTTGCTGGTAATACGAATGAAAAAAAACTTCGAGTGCAAAGGGTTAATCAAGTCACCAAACTAGTTAAATTTGCATTCGATATAATGAATTCCTTTTGCCATCATATTTCTTTTTCTATTGAGCGAGAATTGACATTTTTAACTGCAAGTGATATTTGCTTTAATTTAAATTCGTCGTCTCTTTCAAAGGACGTCCAAAATTCCCATAACAAAGAATTTCTGCTACTAAAGCTATTAGAACAAATAGACATTCCTCTGCTAAAACTTTTCAAGCGAAAAACAAAACTGTATCCTTTGCTAATATAGCGTAAGGAAATGGCCCAACAACTTCATCGGTTGCTCCCAATAGGGTTTGGTTTAACACTCTAGGATCATTTTTTACACACTTTAGCCTAATTAGACCGGAACCTATAGTTTAACGTGGATTCCTAATCCCTACTCCGCTGGGACTCGAACTGAGGCCAGAGCGCTGGTCAATCGGCCATCAGGCCTCTTATAAATACTAAAAAAATTATTTTTAAATGCTAATTAAAAAAATCATTATGTTTTTTTTTTTTATAAATATATAATGCCACACAGCATTTTGAAATGAAATTATTAAATACAAATTACTTTATGCTACAAAAAAAGCACACGAGGCCTAAGCAGACAGGGACGTATGGCTTGAAGCGGATTCTGAACCACTACAAACATCCACGCCACCGTGTGGATTCGAACTTGAAGCCTGTGGAACCAAAGGCCTACCAATTGACCACCAGGCCGCTTCCAATATGGGGAGCCACTCCAATAAAAATAATTTAACTACTGATACTTTTAATCAAGCTTTATTTGCAATCAGTGAAATTATTTCTTTATTTAAATAAATGGGAGGATTAAAAAATATTTCTAATTAGTTATCCAAATACGAAAATAGTTTAGATAAATTACAAATTTTTATAATGCCACTAAACTACCTTAACTGCTGCACTAGTTACCAGACTTACGATTTACTACCGGAACACAAATGGTATTATGTCTAAAATGCTCTATCTAACAAATTTTACCAATAATCATAATCCAGTATCATTTTAATCCCGGACTGCAATCCGGAACAAAATAAGCGAAATGCTTAATATATATATATATATTAAGAAATTTATTAATACATATATATATATTAAGCATTTATTAAATTTAAGATTTTTTATCTTTATATAATAATGGTTTTCATTACATTTATAGTGAATAAGATGTATGCAAATCAAATTTTGTCGAAAGAATGTTAAATATGACACTTTTCACTACATTTTTAATGAACTTTTTGTGCATGTAAACTAATCTGATTTATAAATTAAAGCCATGAACATAATATTTGTTTTCCATCCTGCTTTAATAAATATTTCAATCAACACATGTGATATAGTGAATATTACACTCAGCTGATAGAAGTTAATATTTAATATATAAATTAATGTGCCCATAATTTTTTAGATGTACAGTGAAAAAAAAAAAGATCCATGATATTAAAAATTTTTGTAAGAATTATTACAAAATATTTATAATAATAATAAAATTTGATAGATTATTTATGGTCAAAGCTGAATGGGTAAATTTAATTAAAAACTGTAGATAGATAAAGTAAATCTTCCACGAGAAAAAAAAATAGTAATATTTAATACATATTTAACATGAAAAGTAGAACTAAAGATAAAAAAAAGCAATATATGATTTAAATAATTAAAAAATATTATAATAAAAAATAATTGTGTTTATAAAATATAAACTAATTCAATTACATTTTAAACATAATATAATTCATTATGCAACTAGATTTAAAATTTTTTTAAAATAGGAATGAATTGTACGGTTATTTTAGATAGAAGACTAGCATAATACTTACATTATAATATTGAACGTAAATTTAACATCTGTCTTTGCATGCTGCATCCATTTATTAATTTATATTATATTATTTGTCAAATTATCTGTATTTTGACAAATTATAAATATATATGGGATAATCACCTTAAAAGTAATGTACATTTCCTTAATTTCAAACATTTTAACTATTAAAATGAATGACTCTTAAATGTTTTGAAATATAGAATTAAAAATATAATTTGACCACTTCTAGACGCAATTTAAAGAAATAACAATGTTTAAAATACAATGATAAACTTATTTTCAACTATTTTATATAAGAAGTAAAATATCAAAATATTTCTTGCACAAAATTCAATAATAATTCCATCAAAGAGCGAAAATATTTACTTTTTTCATACAAAAATGCTTAGTTTTTATAAATACTTGGTGTGAATATCTTAGTTCAAGTATGAAGATTTTATCTCGGACGTTTAATTTATATATTCAATGTAAAATTATTAACAAATGTTTTTTCTGCAATAAACTTATATATTATTGGGCTGATACATAAAAATGAGATGAACATAAACAACTTCAAATCAGCAAGAAATCATTTCAAGCAATTATCGAAAGTAATTAGTTGTTACAACTGGTTTTATTGCTGTAAATATTTAAAAAATTCTAAAAATATAATAATGATAGATAAGTTATGTTCATATAAAGAAACTAAAAGTTCCATAGCCAACTACAACTATAGAGAATGTAGACAAAAATTAAAATAACATTCATTAAACATAGAAATTTTTTAATCTTATTTATTTTTCAAAATAGTTACATAAAAATACATTAGACTAATGATTTTTAATTGAATAGTTAATTATGTATCATAAAAGATCATTTACAGATTAAAACATCTTGATCTGCTCAATGATTAAAAAAAAATGGGTGAAAATAAATTTTATTGTAATATGTGTTAATAATTATGTTTATTTTTAAAATGAAATTATCCAATTTTTGGGATGGAAGTAGCATGGCAGATAACACATTAGATTACTGAATTAGAATATTCAAAACCTGACAAGCACAGCTGAATCAAATGCTTCAGTGCTTTTATTGGGGGATAGATATGATAGCACAAAATCCAGAGATACTACTCTTTAGGATCTTTGTTCCAAATAAGGGATATGATGTAACAGCCTCTTGAGCTGCACTTTGGATAATGCTGAATTTGCTATGCATCAGGTTAAATAAACATTCATAAACAAAAACATCTTAAAAATTTTTGCTAAGTAAGAAAAAATTAAGCATATTTTAATAGCTGTCTGGTCCATTTATTTCTTATAATGAACTCGAAGAAAAGTTCGGATAACTTTAAATAAAAAATATATGGCATAAAACTCCCTCAAATATCAAAATATATCTTCGTGGAGTCGATATTGTTTAGCAAAATAATAATAATAAACTAAAAAATGTATTTATTTTCTTAGTTTAAAATACGTCTGCAATTTACCAACAATTAAAATAAGAAAAATAATGAGGTTTGACACTAACAGACATAAATAAGAAATCTCGTTTATAACTTTTAGTTTCATAATAAGAGTTTATTTTATTTAAAAGACAAAATAGCTTATATAATTGAACAATGTCAATTTTAATTACCATTAAACATTTATTTTTCCAACAAAAAAATATAAAAGTAACAACTTTTATATGAAAAGTTCAAATTCTTGTTCCACAGTTTATTCCACATTTTCCTAATTAACTATATAACAGGAAAAATACATATAAGCAAAAACCAAAAATAGGAGATACATGGTACCATGACAATAAACTACACTGGGGTAACCAGCCCATTGAACATTAAGATAAACATATTTGATACATTAATAACAATACCTGTGTTATTTGAAGGGAAAAAAAATATTTATAAGGGTTTTTTTTTTATACTCAGAAAGATATATTGAATAAATAAAAGCACTTTTGTACATGTTTTATTAATAATAAAAGTGAATTATTTCTAGAAGATTGACTTGAAATAAAATATTTTATAAGTTTTTAATAGAATACATACAAAACCTAAAAATAGTATATTTCAAGCAATTTATATAAATTTTTTCAAACAGTATTTGTAAATGATCGATTTGGTGTTGGTTGCTGTTCAGGCTTTTTCCACAGAGAACTAAACATCTGAAAACAAATAAAATTTTCATGTAAAAAAAACCTGATAATGCAATGAATTTTTGAAATCTGTAAAGTTTACTAAATGGCAATATAAGTAGAAATAATAGCAATGAAAAGAAAAAAAAAACAATCTAATAATATTTACAAAGTAAAAGTATTTTTACATTGGCATCAGCAAAAGTTCTTAATTGTACCAAATTTTTAAACTCAATTTGCAAAATCTGCATTCTCTATTAAGTCTTTACTAATATTAATTATGAAACCAAATTAACTAAGTAATTAAATATTCATTAAAATGAGGAGGTGAAGAGAAACTAAATATCAATGGAACTTCATAAAAGGTACACTAGTTATCAAATAGTGATGAAACAGTTTGATCAATTTTAATATACACACAGTGAATAAAAATAATTTACCTTTACAAGGGAATGGAATTCAAAGATTTTATGTGAAAAACAGTCATATAGTTTTTTAAAGATAAAAACAACGAATTTTTAAAAGAATTAAAAAAAGAGTAAGCATAATTTATTTGGAAAAAAAATGTCAATACCTTTTTATTCACAAAAATATACTAAAATTTCATATATATAAATGCAATCAATGATTTGTGTGTATTTCTTTAATTTTTTAACAGTAACACAATTATTTTTCTCAGCAATATGGATCAAGATAACTTACCTGGTGAATAACAATAATTCATGCAAAAATCTAACTTATTTATTATTATTTTTTTGAATAAATAAAATAATTCAATAAAAATACATACATAAATACACAAACAATAAAGAATTTCACAAAATAAAATTGGTAGACTACATTAAATTTTTAGAAACTATTCAGTCTATATATATATATAAAAAAAAAATATATATATATATATATATATATATGTGTGTGTGTGTGTGTGTGTGTATTGTGTTCTTTATCAATATACAAATAATGCAATACAAAGGAGAACTGACAAAGAATGAATTAGAAACAATAATTTTGAACATCACAAGGTATTTGCTACATGCACATTGTATAACAAAACTATCATAGAATGCACAATGCAAAACTCTTGAAGTGCCTCATATTGACTCCTCCATGTCCACAAATTTCTGAAAAAAATTCTGGTACCAATAGCAATCTTTCCCCAGCTTGCAAGATTAAGTCTTAGAATATTCTCTTCACAACATGAAATACATAGGACAAAATAGTAACATTTAAAATATTAGAATTAATCAATACTAACATATTAAAAAATAGCAAACATTGGACATTGTAAGCGGGTGACTAAACGCCACCTGCTTACAATGTCCAATTCCATCATTTTAGTGCACACAGTTTCAATCAAGTCTTTATTCATATTATAGACTGTGTTAATGGGAAAGGAGAAATACTTCTAAAAAAAAATATGCACATGGTAAACTTTAAAATAATAACACCATATAGACTTCAGATTTTTTTTGAAAGATAAATTACTCCTGAATCTACTGACATTCATCAATATTTTCATAACACCCAAGTGAAAATTAATCAGTTGTAAAGAATATGGTAAAACTAAATTTTCCACATGTTCCGATCACTTCTTTGAAGATTTAAAGGTACTAGAGCCCTCTTTTAATAGCACTTTTTCTTGGAAATCTATTAAAAATTATATTTTCTTTTTAAAAAATCATCAACATAATTTCTCTAATTCATTAAAACTTATGACACAAAAAAATAAAAACTCACTACCACCAGTTCAATCAAAGAATAAGTAAATTTATCAACACAGAATCCTCCAATTTAATTTATTTCACTTTCGATTTTCAGAGCTTTGTTTTCGGTATTCCTTTCAAAAGCATTCTCTATGATAACCAGAAACTGTTTCCCATACCCAATACCAATATACAAAAATACTTTCAAATATGCACCTCCTTTGGTAGGAATGTTTTGACTACAATTTTAATTATAAAGACACACTCTCTTTCAGAAAAATATCACAAGCAACTGCAAAGCCAAAAAGTTTTCTATATTCCTTTACACAGACTTTGACCATATTACTACCTGAAACATTAGAATTGTTGACCTCAATTTTAGAGAAAAAAAATTCAGATGCTCTTTCAAACTTAATATTAAAACTCTTTTATAAAAAGTATTCAGCAACATAAAAACATTCTGCCTCCTTCTCCATTTCCATATATTTTTTCATTGACAGGAAGTGGAACATCAATAAACAAATAAAATTTTGCATTCTAAAATGATTCCATTCTTCCAGATCCACAACTTTCTATAATTATGCTACATTAATAAAGGCGATATAAAATTTTCATGAAAAATTTATTATTAACACCAATAGATAAAAGTCTCTAATAACTATGCCTTCATTTATAAATTACATTACTTCAATTTGCTAGACAAATAACTCAACAATTCTTCTACTTATAAATCTATCAAAACCACTCTTGATGTACTCAGTAACAAAATCATTGCTTTTAATAAATTCCTTAAAACTAGTAACCATGTCACAAAATTTCATTATGTAGTAACACATCTAAAATTTCACAAAACTCTAATAGTAACATGGTTTATAATATCATGAGAGTACATATTTCTTGAAAAAGCTATCTCAAGGATGTTATAATTGATTTTGTTTGGCTTTACTAATTTGTTTCAGGTTTTATGGATTTCCTGGACAATATGTTTTCACACACTGTCATATATTTTGCTCTTGCTGAAGGATGAAAATTGTAATTATGCTAGGTAAAAGAGCTTCTCTTGAAAAGCATGCATAAATAAAGACTGAGTGAAAAAGACTACAGTATTCATCAATTTGCTGCCAGATTGTAAACGGCATCAAAGAGACAATTTCTGTATAAATAGGTATGACAGCCTCCCAATAAAAGGAAATTGAAACACGATATCATTCTCGCCATGAAGAACACGGCAAAACACATGGGGTGGGTAGCCAATTTTGTTAAGAAACATTTGGATACTAATTCATACCTAAATTGAAACCAATGAAATGAAATTATTTATTTTGATATACAAAAGGAGAAATGGCTACGGTTTACAGAAAACAGTGCCCCCACTGTCCTTATCAAGGAGTTTCCTATCATAAAATAAAAGTTGTTAATAAATGATTAGGTGAGATTTCAGATTATAAAACTTTGACTAGTAAATTTGCTGGATCTTAATCCTATAGGTAATTTAAAAGTGCAAAGTGGTTGAGCACAACCCCACTTCCCTTTCTCAATTAAGAGAAACTATCAAACAAGTATGGATTACAGAAATTATATTAAAATAGTATGAAAAATTATGCATCTCCATACCTGTTCATAATCAAAGATTTCCAAACCATACATTGAACTCATTCTCTAGTGTATGTATGCGTTTAGTTTTTAAAATTATGTATTTTATGTTTTGTGTTGAAACCATGTTTTTAAAACTAAAATGAATAATTTCTATCATATAAATACATAAATTTTGTGTATTGATGAACCAGACACTTTTTTGTGGTGAGTCACTCATTCTCACTTTGGTTAATATTATGGTATACATATTATATACTGGAAACAGTTTTTGTTTTGCCATTTCTCTTTAATTAAATGCTTTAAACCAAATTGAAAATTAAAGTGCCACTGAAAAAACATTACTGGATGAAAATTTACAAGATTACAATAGTAATAAAAAACCTTCAGAAATAAATGCAGTTTCAAAGCTAAAATATTTAGAATAAAATTTTCATGATGCATCAGTAAATGGAAGTTCTGAAAGCAATATGTTCATCTAATTTGTTTGGATAAATTTTATTTGAAATTAATAAATATAAAAATAATTTTAAATTAATGATAAATACCAATGGAATATTAGCCAAACTGTGATGTTGTACTCACAATTTATTATTGTATTAATAAAGACTAAAAGAACTAGTGTACCACTTCAAATAATTGATAGAAAGTAGAAAGAAATATTGAATGACACAGATGGTTGAAGCTGCAACAAGTTTTAATGGATATAGTTAATTTTGGTATAAAAAAGGGCAGGGAGGGACCTTTTACACATGATTTATACATATTAAAATTACTACACATATATATATATATATATTATTCACTCACTTTCATATATATTTCTTTGTTACATAAATAATTTAGTTATGATATAAAGAATAACTTAAAGTATAATAAATAATAAATCATTTAAAAGTATAATAATAAATCATTTAAAAGATAATATAAAATATTTCTTACACTACTAATCACTTGTTTTCCCATCATACTTGAAATGGCTGAAGAGAACTTATCAGTGCCTTTCATTTTACATCTCAAATAACCATATAAATTGGCTCCATTTAAAATTAGTGCAATGATGACAACAACCTGAAATATTAAACATTGCCTTAACATCCAAAGATGACAGAAAATATAATTCAAATAATAGTTACAAATATTAAAGACAATTATTTAAAAATAATTTAAATGCCACACTTTAGGCTTATGCTTAAAGAATTTTTATCCTCCTGTCTACAATAATAGTATAACTAAAATAAATATAATTTCTTTTCTATAAGAGTTCTTGTAAGAATTTGATTGATAATTATTTTAGAAGTGAAAAAAAGATAAGATTTTCTTCTATTTTTCTTCTGAAATTATAAATAGAATAAGTTTGAAGATATATATACTTACAAACCATTTGACATTCAACCTGAAAAAACTAACGAACAAAAGTAGAAACCAAATCACAGGAGTAATAACCAAAGCAAGCCAAAATATTTGTGCTTCTGCAGTATCAACTAATGTGATATCTTCATCCTTTAAAAAAACACACACACAATTTCATGAGTCAGAATTAAAAAAAAAAAAATAAATAAATAATATATATATATATATATATATATTATTTGATAAATCATAATATTTAAAAATAAGGAAACCAAAAAACTCTGGTGGAATAATGTAATAAACTCTGACTACCCAATATAAATTATGTGAAAGTGGGATTTGAGGTATTAATGATTTTTGATCCATTAATTTCAAAAATTGGCAATATGTTTAATGGTCTTGTTAAACTACAAGATATTTTAATATGCCCATTTTAACTAATTAAAAAAAAAATATTCACAATAATTTAGATTAAATTAAAGAAAAATTCTGCATAATTGATTTATCTTTTATAAATATCTTTTAAAGTTAAGATTTAAAAAAATGCATTAGTATAAGGTTATACTATGACTGTAATTTTAAAATTACACCAAAATATTTTTCAGAACTAATGAATAAAAAAAGTTATGTTACACATACTTTTCGTGATTCAAAAACCCAATGGCTTTTTCCTTCATCATCCACATAATTCCACCACCTTAATCCAACAAGAAGTCTGCCTGAAATATTTTTAACAGTCCAGAAATCCAGTGAAAGAAAAATTATTATTGCTACAAAACATGATATGAAACTGTTGCTGAACCAACCACACATTAAATACACCAAAAGAGCCAGTGCCCGGAATGCTAAATGAAACAATACTGCAAGTGGATGCCTGAAAAAAATTATATAATTAATTTATAGTAGGGAATTATTACATTATTATTACAAAATTATACACTACGAATATACAGAATAAAAACTATTATATAATATCAGCAGATTGTACTCGCTGATATTGAAGGGGGGGGACTATAAAGAGTATTTATAACTTTTTAAAAATATAAGTATTGTTTACATATGGAGAAAAAAAATTAAAATATAAGCATAAAAATATTTCTGTATTTAAATAAATTTAATAAAACAATTTAAATACCATAGTTTGGACAGAAATTTGATTAACTTAGTAAAAATACGAACAGAAATAAAGAATATTATGTACTAGCAAAGTTAGAATGTTAAGGTTTATACAATAAGTTAAATTATTATCATTTGAATATTTAAATGATAATAATTTACTTACTGATTATAATATATTAATTTATATTACTAGCTCTTAAAATTTACTTAATGAAAGAAACATAAAGTAATAAAAGTAAAAATATTGATATAGTAAAAATAATTAATAAATAATTTATAAATATAAATAAAATAAGTAACGAAAATATTCATAAAATGTTTAATGGGCACACTTCAATAATAAAATTTATTTACTTTTTATTTCAATCACTACTTATCTAATATTCATTTTTTGCTTTCAGTTTAAATATATTTATTTAAATTGTGTAATCAAATAGAATTTTACATTTTGTATACCAAGTAAATATAATATGCATAAACTAAAAAATATATTTATCATTTATAAACTTCATTTTTTTTTTCTGAATTTGTGATCAATATACCCTCCTAAAGACTTTTTCTTGTATATCTTAAACAAGAGCATCATGATTAAATATATAGTAATATTCTGAAGTTATGCGATGGATGGATTTGTCTAATTGAGTCTAATTCGGGGTAACAGCATAAAAATACATACAAATTTTGCTTAATTGTGATTAAGAAATAACAAAAACATTAATTTATAAGATAAAATTATTGTTTTTCTTGTATAATCTAACCTCTATGATAATCTCCTTCTAAAATATTTTGCCTTAAAAAAATATTTCACTTTTACCTTAATTAAAAAATACAAATGTAGGTGGGGGGCAGGGGGAATGCTTGCCAATAAAATAAAAGAAAAAAAATATTAACTGAGATTGCATTGGAAGGTTGTATAATAATTAAAAACATATTTTAATAGATGAAACCATTATCAAAACTTATTATAACAGATGAAATATATAAGGAAGAAAAAAATTCAATGAAGATTAATAAAAAAAATTATTGAAAAAAAAATAAATAGAGTAGTAAAAAACATAATTAAGAAACATGAATATTAAAATTATGAATTAACTGATAATTAAAAAAACATGAACACTAATTAGAATTAAAATTTCCTTTTAAAGATTCTTTATTCATAAAATATATAAATTAAATGAATCGCACAGTTACTATAATGACAATATTTTGATCAATAAAGCCAAAATAACAGCAGAAAATTGTACAGAAAATGAAACCCAGAAGTGTTCATACAAGTCAGGGAAAATTAATGTATATTGAAATTAAGGTAGAACAAAGAAGCAAGACCATAAATATTTCAAATTTCTATTTTTAGTCAGACTTAAACAATCAAAATGAAGAAAGGAATTTTCTGACAAAATGAAATTTAAATAACTTGAAAAATATTATTAATAGAAAATTTTGAATAGGTTACTGACAGTAATTTCAATTAAATTAAATATAATTATTACTTCTGAGCAGTACGAGAAGCATCATCTGTAAAATGCAGTGCTACATCATCTGGTCCACCCATTTTTTATCCTAAACATAAAAAAAAAGTTATTCAATATAAAATATTTTCATAACAAAATTTAAACGCATATATTATAATAATAATTTTTAATGACTAATACATAGATACACACACACACACACATACATATGTATGTGTGTGTGGGTGTGTATTATAAATTAGCTGAATATACAATTCTTTTGTTTTTAAACAATCAATGATTTACAATTTCATAAAACACATTAAATTTTTATTTAATTTTGACTTGACTTCTTTTATTAAATAATGTCTATATTGAATAAATAGCATTTCAAGAATGAAATTTAAATTCAGCACAATTTTTTATTATTATAACTTCTAATATTGAATGTATTTGAGATAAAAATCCTAATGCCTTTCCAGCAAAATAATATTTTTGAAATATCGTGATATAACAGTATATAATTTTTATCATCTAAAACATAATATAAAATTTAAAAAAAAAATAATGAACATTATTTTCATTTTATAAAAGCATCACTTTTTTTAATATAGATCAATAATATATCAATGCATAAAAGAAAATAAAGGTACAAATTAAAAACCTTTAGAGATTACAACTTATGAATGACTTTATAGTTAGACATTTTAAAAATAAAAATTTTAATTGGAAATAAGTTTTCATTGTTTAAATGATTTACCAATTTTTTGAAGGCTTTTTTTTTATGTAAATATTATTAATTTAAAAAAAAAGCAAAAGTAACATGAATATATTCATAAAAATTGCTTTATTATAAAAATTCAGTAAATCATAAGAGAGGCAATTTTTAACTCTTTTATATCAATAACATCGATGCTATTTTAAAATAAGCCTATCTACTTAAATTAAACCACGAATGTAGTGAGTTATACATATTATTAAGTATTGCATGTTAATACATATAGTAATAGGAATAATGACTGGGACAAATTAAATCATATGTACACTGGCTTTATTTGTGAATAATTTCCAAATATCACATTGTAATAAAATAAATTATTAGAAAACAGAGTTTATTGAAGTTGACACTAACTTTCTCTACTTCTCTAACATTACTTTTGTTATACAATAGACATAACTTGAATGCAATAAAATAGTTATTTAATTGAAATTTTAAAAGAACTATCAAGCATTGTTAAGCAATGCAATTTCTTGACAAATTTGATCAAACTTTTATTTTATTTGGCATATTCAAAATAAAAATTAAAAATTCTTTTTACGTCAGTTTTTCAAAAATAAATAAAATAAACAAAACAATTCAACTATATTATAAAACATACATAAAAAAAATGTGCATAATTAAAATTAAGATTAAATTAAACACTAATCTTACTTAACAGGAAAAGCACACTAAAATATTTTATAAAAATTTAGGACCACTCTGAACTTAAATAGAAGCAATGGATATTCTTAGAAAGATGTACTGGAAAAAAGAAAAACAGCTTTCATAAATAAATAAAGTGTCACTGATTGTTTTTAAAATTAAGACATTGTATGGAAATAAATCTTTAGGACAGTGTAAAATAGTTATCCCATTACTTAAGCATAGAGCCAGACTTTAAGTATAAACGGAAGAAGTTACAGAAATAGGACATTTAATAATACTAAAATAATTTCAATTAAAAATTGAAATATTTATTTCACTACTGGTATATAAATTATAAATATATATTAGAATTAAAGATTAATTCCTTTAAGAATATTACACAATGTTGTTTAAACTATCAGAATTGCATCTGGTTAAGATACAACAAATCAATTTCAATCATTTTAATTTTACAATTAAATTTTCATTTTCAAGTACTGTTGCTTTCTTGAATTAAAGATCTGGCCTTTTATTTATTTTTCATGTTTTATGTTTAATTAATTCCCTTGCAATTAATGATGAAAAATAATTATGAATTAGCCAACTCAAGACTTTAACATCTAAATTTTTTTTTCTATATATTACCATAAATACAGACTATTCTTAATTAGATAACTACTAAAAATACAAACTAAATATTTTAGAATAAAGGATTGCTTTCTACTTTAAATTATTTCTGCTATAGTATAGTATTATATGCATCATATGTTAACTAAAAGCACTTAATTATATTGAATTTTGATTTTGACATCAGTAAACAAACAATTAATCATTATAAATACAAATATTAAACCATTAATATAAATACCAAATTTTGTTTTAAAATTTCACAAAATAAATAAAATAATATATTGAATTTCAAGCAGTAAAAAAATCTCAGATGAGGCATCACAATAAATATCATCCAAACTGTAAAACATATAATAGAAAATGCATGCATTATTTTATAATATAGCAACCTTTATTGAAAATTAACACAAACAAATTGTTTATTTACATCAATAACTTAATAAAAATGTATTTAAAAAGATAGTAATACCGAAACAAAATAATCAAAATATAATTCCATTACAAAAATCGTAAACCTTTATAAAAATCCAGATTGCATCAAATGAAAATCGAAACAAATGTTAATCAATTGAAGAGAAATTTATTAATATAAACCATCAACATAAATTTCTAAATTTAGGCATAAAAATATAAATCCCTGAACAGAACGTAATCAAATATTACGATAAATAATAGGAACGTTTTACAAATCATTTAGTTATACTAAAAAAAAAATATACACACGTCATATGAACAAATAGATAGAATATAAGATATAAATTGCAGAATCCGATTAAAATATACTTATCCAACTTTTTTCAATATACATTGGTCATAAATAAAAAAGCAGCGATAAATACTAAAAATGAACTTACTTGTCATTTTACAGTGTATATAAATACAGAAATAAACTACAAAATATAAACCGACATCACCAACTGTTTACCATTTATGATTGTTATTCATCCACTTATTCAATTCAATTCAGTTTAGAATTCGTCTATTGCTTTAGCTCTTTGTTAATCTTCAAAATATTATTAAGATTACCCAAGAATATTTAATATCTTTTAAGCAATGAATAAAAAAAAAAACCCTTCTTTACATAAAAGTAAGGTTGAATTGAAAACAATTGTAGCATAGATTTTTTTTCATTAATTTGGATCATTCATTATGTAATGGAAGACATTAAGTTATTTCCTCGGGTCTCTTAAGATAGATAGCTCTAGTGTAAACGAAATAAAACAAACAACCATTTTCGTTATATCAATTTAAAAAATGTGAGTCATAAAATTGAAATGAGACTAACTTTTTTTAAATAATCTGCTTAAGGGTGTTCACATGGCAATTTAATTCATGCTTCTAAAACTTTTATGTCAAAACGCGAGGATAATTACAATTGTAAACTACTGCTCAAAATAAGATTTTAAAAAGTTGTAAAGATTCAAAACACTTAGGTGGACGTATCACTCCCCCTCCTCCCCCCCCCCATTATTGGAATATGTTTCAGGTTCTGCAATTCGTTAGTGTTTAAAAGACTTTTCTTGTGGGGAAAAAAAACATTTATCATTTAGCAGAAATTTATTATGTAACACTTCACAGAAAATTAATCTGTCTGATTAGAAGAAAAAAGACATTGTTGACTGAGATTGATAAAAATTTGCAATAAATAAAGGTACAATTATCTCCAAGTTGAGCAATTATTATTAATGGATTTCCATTTTGGATGGATTTCCACCATTTTGTCATTTAAAATTTGTACGCAGTAAGATAATAAGCAATATGGGAAAAAAAAAAAAAAAAACATGCTAATACGTATTTTCTAAAATTTAAAATTGTCGTATTAAATTAATATTTCTTTCATTTCAAGAAATTCTATATATTCTATATTATATACTTTTTTGTGATTAATATTTGGGAAATTTTATTAGTTTTTTTTTTATTTAATGTGCCACAAATTTAAAATTGATGTTCTTAAAAGTTGGAAGCGGAATTAAAAAATAATGAATTCTAATCCTTGGATATATATGCCAAATTCTTTAATAAAATTTCTTTATTAAAATTTTTTTCTTGAATTAAAAAAAAAATAGAAGAAAGAAAAAGAAAAAATAATAATAAACAAAGGTCGATCTTTTTTAATTAATTTTCTGCTATATACGTGATATTATTTGCAAATAAACTTTTAAATGTACATCTTCTATATCGAAATCTGCCAGTAAGCAGACAGCTTGGCCCACCATGGAAAGGGCCGGATTTTCTTATAGGCTAACTAGGCTTCAGCCTAGGGCCCCAGGATCAAGAGGGGACTACATTCAAATTGTTTGAAAAATTAGAATTACACTATTCTAAAAACAGTAAACACTAAAACACTGAATCGGAAATAAGGAGAAATTATGAAATAAATTTATCTGAATTGAATTTGCTTTAATCTTCAATGTATTGAATATATTTAATTTAATTTGATAGAAAATAGGATAATTTTTATTGCATATTTTATTTTTGTGGGCAAAGATTTTTATTATTTGAATTTTGTTTCTTTGTAAATGTTGTGTGTTATGTTTGATTAGTTATTGTTACAAGTACTATATATGGTGATGAAAATAAATGTCCAGATAAGTGTACTCGACTTTTTTTTTTATTTATTTATTAATCGTGCCACATTTTTTATAAATATTAGTACCAATCACAACATGTTTCATTTAACATATTGATATGTAACACAGTAATGATGTATTTTATTATCTCTCATATAATTTACAAACTTAAAAGTGATAGGTGAAAGGGCCTCATAAGTGGAATAGCCTAGGGCCTCTTTTTATCTAAATCCGGCCCTGACCATGGGGCTATTTTGCCAATGAAGAAGATTTATAAAAACAGGAAGATTTATTGGCAGAAATTTAATACGAAAATTTTTATACAAAGAAAAGTTCTTTTATTATTATTATATATTTTTTTTTTTGAGAATAAAATAAATTAAGTGTAACTGAGATTAATTAAATTGTTTATTGAATAAAGTTGTCCACTTTAAAGACGGTAGGACGAGGAAGGAACCAAATGAATCGTTCACGATTTTCGAAAATTGATTCATTTGTGAAATCGTTCTCTCACCTTGAATGATTTACTGCTAGATTCCCAAACCAAGATATTATTTCTACATGCTTCCGCTTGTAAATTTTTTCTTTCTTTGCTGATGATCTGGTGCAGTACCTTTAAATGAGAGAGTTTGGTTCGAAACTAAACTAGGAAATCTAAATCAAAAGTTGCCTTTCTATGGCGAGGATGGGCATCTATAGACCAAATAGATGCCCATCAGTAGTTTCATTGGATTTGGAGAATTTTTCGGATTCAGTGAGTAATTCTATGTAATATTCATGTTGATGTTCTTTCTAAATTACGGTTGGGTACTGTGTAAAACCCCTAAATAATGCACCTGGATAACGTTGAATCTGCTACATATCTACTGTTGTAATTGCGAATAATTTTAAATCAAAATGCTTGACCTACTCATCATATTCTATAAGTTTTGAGTTAAAAGTATTTGCCTAATTAGCATAAAGTATTTATTTCGTTATATATATCAGAGTGTTTTTTTAAAACAATATCATTCCTCAAGTTAATATTTTTCATTCAATTTCGACTTAATATTTCATAATTCAACGGAAAAAAAGAATAAAAAAATAATTTAAAGTCTAATTTAGCTATTCCATATAAAAAGATATATCAATAACGAAAACAATTAGATACTAGAAAATCTAAAAATAAAAAAAAAAAAAAAAAAAAACATTATTATTCAATATTTCTCAATTTTTTTCAATTTTTAATTGACATGTGACCTTGAAATCGCTGCTGAACAAGGAGTTCCGTGGATGGAGCGCAGCTCTATCTTGTACATAAGAGATAAAGATTGCATCGGCTAGAGGTCCATTGAATGTTCATAAAGAAGTGCAGAAAATAATGTCAACAAAACTGTAAGTGAAATGGAGGCTCCGCTAACTGAAAGAGTAGGTATTTTATTTTTGTCAACTGGGTGGATCTAGCATCTATTTAACTTGTTGGTAAAGTAAATCAGTAAAATCTTGCAATTTTCAATCTGGTTCTTGCATTCGAGAAGTCGTTTGTAGACTTTTTCCACTCCGCCGAGAGATAGCCAAGAGGCTAGCAAATTCCTTTAACACATAGTAGGATGATGGGAAATCATTTCAGGTGATATCTGGTTAGGCACTTGGTTCTTAAGGATAAATACAAAGGAAATTAGCGAATCTAAAGGGTTTGGATTAAAAATCTTTTGAGGAACTATGCTTCTTGTGGTATTTCTGGTAGGTGGGCTTTGGGTACTTTTTGCATCTCTTCCAAGAAGCGAAGTGCTCATCGAGACTACAATTGATACAGGTAGGCTTTTCTATTTGTCCAATGATGTGGCATACTTTTGAAGAAATGTGGCTATCACAGTCTTCTTTGGATTCACAGTTACTACTTCCATGATGGAAGTAATTACACTTGAATTGTGTGACACCGATATATTGATACATTGTATGACTTCTTAAGAAAGCTTGTATCTTTTGTTGTGAACCTTGAAATAAAGAAATCGTTTGACCTCAAAGATCTTTAAATTGGATTCATTCCTTTGAAGTGTGATTTGCCATTGGGATACGTTTCTTATCCTTATTTAGCAGTTGGGAGACTTTAATGTTGTGAAAGCTGCTCGAAAGAGCTTCTTCAATATCATGAGAACTAGTATATGTCGGGAGACTTTTGATTACTGCTTTAAGAGGCATTGTAGATTTAGGGAGATTTAAGAAAATAATCCCCTTATTTTTAAGGAAAGCGATAAAAGTCTGATATATTTTTCAATTGTTACATGCCATTTTAGATGACTTCCAGTAAGTTTTATGCCTAAATCGTCTTTGAATTCATGGCTGATGAGATTTATAATCTTGATGGAGTCTTATCCTGGTCTCATTATTACTGGTGGTAATCGGGCAGCATGTGGTGTCTTCGTCATTAATAATCTTTTCTTCTTCTGAAAGCTCCTTAAATGCATTCTTAGTCGGGGTCTGTTTTACAGGCAGTGTATAATAAAATTCCATGTATTAAATGTTAAAATTAATTAAAAAAACTTAAAATTAAACTAAGTATTAGACAGCAGTTGTATCCCATTTGAAGGCGTTCGCAGAAAGTAAAATGCTTTCACAACATGTTATTTATTTCTCTTAAGGGCATATTTCTATTTATTTTTCAAGTAAAAACCATGTGTTTCGACGTTTTTCCTGCTTGGGTGTGTGGCAGTCGAACGTGAATCGTGTATTTTTATAGAGAAGTGTGAAGATAAATAACATATTCATAACTGTGAAATGTTCATGTATATTATTTGCATTATTTACCGATTTTGATCACCATACAGTTAGCTTGCATCTTGTTAAAGAGAAAAGCGATGATAAAATTAAAGAACTGTAAAATAACTACGAAGTAAAGGGAAACGTACAGACGGAAGATTATTTTTTTTTTGCAGGCGTCGTACAAAGGATAGATGAATTATTCCAAGGACCCCAGCTTCAAGAGAATCGACAAAATGACAAAGATGAAAAAGTCAAACATCAATGATCTTAACCTGCCACTTTGTGTTTAGGGATCAAGTTATCTCTTCAACAGCCTTTCTGCGTTTAACTGGATTTAACGATGGATTACATTTAGGATCTATATGTTTTAAGTTGCATTTAATAAGTTAAGTTTGACCTTTCAAGACGATGTTGATTGCACTGGTTTATTTAATGATATCCAGATTTGTTGTCGAATTTTGCCTTCAGAAACATTACAAATATCACAATATTTGTTAAAAAATAATATATTTAAATTTAGACTGTATTTTGTTACTGTTCTGAAATTTATATGAACTTTACCAATTGTTTTTGGATCTGAAAAAATATCTTGCTCAATATTGAAAATCATACAAATATACTAGAGATTTAGCATTAGCGAAGAACAATTTATTTCCTTATCCACTTTCTTTATCGAATACGAATTAGGCAGAAAGCTCAATTATGATATTACCAACGAATTTGCAATAAAGCATGTAAGAAAAAAGAAACAAAAATCATTGTTTTTGATCTTGTTCTAAAGGATGCCCCAAAATTCATACCAGAAGCGTAAAAGCATTTAATAAAGCGTACAAGAGTACTTGCTTTAGAAAACATTTTGTTATACTCAAACGGCGCCCCCCCCCGAACATCAAGCCTAAAAATGCATTTTGAAAGGAAACCAGCTCTTTCATTACTAAATATTCCACACTATTTAGGATGCTTAGAAATGGGAATGATTTTTGGGGCACACTGTATTAAGTAGAATACCAAATTATACTTTATAAATTTATGAGACAATTATATTCGTTATTTGATTTATTTAAAAATTTTTTGTAGGTATTTAAGTGTTGATTTTATTAAAATAATTTTCACAGATTCTTTGCAATCTACAATTTCAATTTGCTCAATGCAATTAATATCAAAATGGAATAAATTATTATTTTGTTTTGCGGAATTGGTTGAAAGGCCCCGCAAGTCATCCATTTTCTCTTCAGCCATTCTGACTCGTAATCATTTCTCAGACAATTTGGAAATTGATCCCCTGTCCTCAGATAGAATTTAGACCTCGGTGGTAAACCAGGAATCTTTTTCGCAGGCAGCCCCATCAAATTCAATGTCGCGTTTTCTGGAGGACATTGTCCGTTCAGGAAGTCGTCGTAGCTGTCGCAGTGTATTGACCGGAAGAGGCACTCTGTGGTGTTGATGGACTGCAGAAAATATGTAGTGGAAACATCGTGGTTGCAGGTTCTATACTGCAGCATCAATGGAGCTGAAAGAAAAAGGAGGAAAGATGGTTAAAAATTGCACTCCATTGAGGTTCTTTTAAATGTTTGAACCGAATGATAATTCCAACACAAACAACAAAATTAACAAATATATGCTAAAAAAAAACATGCATTAAAAAATTGCACGTATACTTTTTAAAAACACTCATTTAAAAAAAAATATATTAAATGAATTGATTCATGCAGAAATACTTAGACATTTTAATATGACATAAATTAAAGCGAGGCAAATTAATTTTGAGTAAGTCAAAATTAATTCATCATATGCAATTTGAAATTGAACAAAATTTTAATGTAACTTTATTTGAAGAGCATGTGAAGTGGAAATTGTTTGAAAATAGTAAAACTATAGAATTCCAAACTCTTGTTTTCAACTGTATATAGAAGATTCAACGAAACATATAGCAGATTCCCTCAATTTAATCTTACCTTAATGTTTTCAATATCTTAAGCATAACATCCCCATGCTATCCCAAGCCAAACATAAGGTCCATGTAATCCGAAAGTTCAATGAAAGTATTCGACAGCCTACAGACTGTCGAGTCCAACTTGTCCATTGAATAGGTTCTGTTTTTGTAGACAGTTTTCGAATCGGTCTCTCTCAATGTGCTCGACATCGACAATGTGCAATCGAGAGCTCTGTCCAATTGATATGCATACATTTCTACAAAATTAACCATGAGAATGTAAGTGGAACATGTAAATTATGTTTACAAAGTTCTGATTTACTTTTCATCGGATCACATTGTGGTTGTTTAACTCCACCGTTAGGATAAAAATCTACATCTCCAAACGAACCGTTGATGCCGTAACCTATAAAAATAAAAGCAAACTTCAATAAAAAATTATAAAAAAAATACTAAATGCAGAATTTTAGTCTAGAATATGTTTTCTTACATTGTATGATGAAACAATTTAATTTTTTTTACACGTCATGTAAATACACGAAAAAAAAAAGGTTGACATTAATTCGCTTTAAATTTCAGTAGAGACAAATTAGCTAAGATCAATCTAAAGAAACACCTTATTTGCAATCTAAAGAAACACCTTATCGTGTCAGATAATCGAAACATCCAATGAACCAGAATTTTATAGAAGAAACGATAGTACTTAATAGGATTTAAGATTAAAATAATCATAAAGTCCTAGATTTATTTTTTATTATTCAAATACAGTGGGAGAACAGACACATTTAACACTTTACTTAAAAAAAGTGTAAAGGCTTTGAAATAAAATAAAAATAAATAAATTCAATGCTAAGGAATTAACTTTTTTTTTTAACATTTTCGCTTTATAATATTTTATAACAATATTTTTCAGATTTTATCATTGTTAATGTGAAATTTGAAAAACATTTCGGCCTCATAGATCAAACGAAGACATGAATTTTTCATTTTGAATTGAAGGTCATCTGATATCAAAATAAGCTCTATGTGGAAATTAGAATGTGACGCAATAAGAAAAATATAATTTATTTTAAATTACAGTTTGAGGCTCTGATATGTCTAGATTTTCACGATTCACTCTTCTAAAGTGAGATGTGAACTGTTATTTATGAACTATAAATCAAATGTTTGTTGCTAGAGAATTTAATTCAACCAATTTGAGATAAATTTGTCTATATTTTATTTTAATTGGTTTTAAACAAGCAAACAAACCAAGCATGTTAATAAAATTAACTGTGGAACACTTAGCAACAGTCAAAATTTTTATAATAATGTATATTAAAATGTATATTAAAAAATTAAATGTATAATAATGTATATTAAATGTAAATTAAATAAAAATAAAAAATAAAAAATAAATAAATAAAATTTATATTAAAATATTAAAATGTTAATTATATATGTAAATAACATAATATTAAATATTAAATGTTATCAGATTCAAGAAAATATTTTTGCTATTAATTTTATATCTTATAAAATTTTATTTTATAAATGCTATATATAAAAGTCCTAAAAAATGATAAAAATATATTTGGCGTTTAAAGTTCTAAACAATAGCCGAATAGTGATTTGCTGCTACTTACCATATGTTGCGTTGCTAGAATGAATTACATCAACGAAATTCGCATCTTTGTAGTTCAAATGAGGAAAAAGTGTAATCGGAAAAAAAAGTGGCCCAGTTGGATCTAAACCTAAACGCATAAAATAAATTTATACATACTTTTGTCAATAAAAAGAACTCTTAAATTACAAACAGTTGAGCTTAAAGAATCCATATCTTTATAAATTAAATATTAGTTTCAACTTCTCTCGTTTGGTGTTTTATGGCAATGGTGTGCAAAACGTAATAAACCCTACTTTTTTTTTGTCGTAGCTTCGCAAGAAATCACCTGGGAAGCATTAAATTCAGAATGCAGAGATAGTATTTTGTACTAAAAATGAAGGAAGCATACTTATTAAAAAATGAATAGGACTCATATAGTATGGAAAAAGTTTGTATTTTGTTTGTTCGGAAAAATTTAGTTCTTTGTTAGAACATCGAAGGTTTTATCGAAATAGTAGCTTTGTTACAAATGTTTGTTTGCCCAAGTGAAAAAATGTTAGATAGATGTCCCTTAGCCAAGGTAGGGAACTTCTCTCAATTGTAATGGTTATTTGGTGCCGTCTTTCCATATCCAATATCAGATTATCCAACAACTGTTAAGTAAGAGCGCCT
Source organism: Caerostris darwini (assembly GCA_021605075.1). Taxonomy (NCBI): domain Eukaryota; kingdom Metazoa; phylum Arthropoda; class Arachnida; order Araneae; family Araneidae; genus Caerostris; species Caerostris darwini. The sequence continues at coordinate 168,899 of BPLQ01007013.1, read as the reverse complement.
ATTCCTCAATGTACATATGTTTCATTGGGGGTGCTGTTTGGGTGTTCTTTTGTGGATATAGTCGTACCGAAAGGCGTCTCCTTAGAACATTCCACACGTGTTTCATGTGATTTGAATGAGGGGGACGGGCTGACCAGTCCATTCTAGTGACATCATCACCTTCCAGAAGCTCCTTAACAGCACGAGTTATATGTTGTCTTGCACTGGAACTTCCATATCCGTTATCGTCCATAAAAATGAAGTTGGTACCAATGATGATAATGTAGTTCCATTATTATTAGTAGAATAGTAATAGAATAGAGCACGCATTGAGGTTGCCAGCTTGGAGAAAACATATTTCTCACGTGACTTTTACTTTGTATTTAACATATGCTATGATAGGTTGGCGTTTTTTGGCAACACTCTTTATGGTTGACTATTACTATTGTATGCCGTTGATGCAAAAGGGAGAAAAGTCTATCGCACGACAATTTACAAAGGAAATGACTCGTATTTTTTTAGCTGCAAATAAATGTAATTTAATTTTTTCTAATTATTTGCCATTTATATTTTATTAACAAATTTTCTTGTGTAATATTTTCGTACGAAAATGATTAAAAAAATAAAATATTCATTTATATGAACTTTTTATAGTGTTTCATTATATTTCATACAAAAAATATAAACAAAATAATATTTCTTTTATTTATTTTTAGTAAACTAGTTTATGTTTATCTTTAGAAAGTAAAGATACTGCCTTGAACAGACATGAATGTAATTGATCCCGGATATCAGTTACTAGAGCTGAAGAAAACGAAAACGCTGCCTTAATTCGAAGTGAAGAAATGGCTAATTCCAGGACAGTGGAAATTGAAGAAATTGTCTTTAATTGGCATGGAGCTAATAAAACAGGCCTGGTTAATACACGATCAAATGAGAGATTTTAACCCAGCTGTCAAACTCGAACAACAAAGCAGACGATAAGCAACAACAGAAGTTGCCAAAGGGCTCTTTTGAAGAATGAAGCATTCAAGTAATTTTGAATATGAAAAATATCCAATAATTGATATTGGAGGAATGACAGTAGTTTTTCTTAAAAAGATTGGTGAAACTTCTAGATGTATTCCTCCGGAGGAAACATACAATTACTTTCATTCTAAGAGCGACCTAAATTAATAAAATCATTTATGGACGACAAAACCGATTCAAACAACTTCTTGAAAAGTATCTGAAAATACAATTCATTTTTCAGATGACATCTATTGGAATAACTTACCTAATTCCTCATCAAGATTTTACGCAAATTTTTAAAATTCAACGTGAAATTTATCATCAATTTGGTTCACTCTTATCATTATCAAGAAAAGACCCACAATTTCTGCCAATTTACATCATGGTAATAAAAATGCTGTTTTCAATCAAAAATGGTCGAGAAGCACAGCATTTTATGGTTTGAATGGAATTTTTTTTTTTTAGAATTATTAAAAGAAGATTGAAAGGATTTTATGGTTCTATATTCATAATAATTGAAGGATAGTCATCTTTAAAAGCATAAATAATTGTACATACATGTATAAATCAATGTTATTAAGAAATGTATTAAATTATGTAATTAAGAAATATTTGTTACACAATATTTCTTAATTACATAAGGATTAACAATAATCACCAGTTATCCTCCCTAAATTGGTCGTAATTCTTCCAGTGGCTCCTGCCATTTGGGCTCCTAAGCTTTGACCAATGAGATGAATGTTTTCAGGATCTATTCCTTTGTTTTTCTGGAAAAAAATCCCTTATTTGATTAGTGAACGCTCGAGAAATACTCAGTTGGTAATATAATAGAAAATGAAAGAAAAGCATTAGCTGATTTTGATATTTTAATCTATTTATCTATACGTTTAGGTTCTACCATGACTTAGGACCTTAATTTTTTCATTTGTTTCATTATTCTTTTATCTGGTGCATTGACGAAACTCTCAAAAATCTATTTATATTTTTACAAAACAAGTAAATTATTTTGAGTTTGGCGGCATTTAGTTTTCGCTCCATTTATTTATATTTTCATTTCTTTACGGTTTTCATTTTTCAACGGTAAATTTTTGCATATGGGGTTATGATGTTTTTAAATATAATTTTTCTCCTTTCAAATATTCTATTAAATAGAGATTTATATTTCTAATAATATAATACAAATTTAATAATTTTATATAATTTTATTTATTTATTAATTATTATTATTACTTTTAATTTTTAATATATTATTTATTTTTAATAAGTTTTTTTATTTTAAAAAGTTATTCAGAATAATAAACAACTGTAATTTACTTTTTACAGATATTTTCCCTCATAAAATTTACCACAACTAAAAAGGGTTTATTTTATATAGCTGGCCAATGCCCGGTCTTATATATTAATATAATGATAATAATAAAAAAAATTCACATTTTTAAACTTAATAAATTATTCCAGAATAATTTTCATATTAAATATATTTCATATCAAATCAGAATTTCAGAATAAAATATATATTAGAATATTTTTCAAGAAAAAAAGATTCAGAATATTTTGCAGAATTAATTAATAACGACTGGTATCGATTAGTAATTTACTTATAATTTTTAATTAATAACGTCTAATTTTAATAAATAATGACTATCTGTTAAATTTTTTTTTTGAATTACATAAATTGCATTAGAACATTAAATGTATTTTTAAATGAAAACCCTTGAACATTTGAAGTTAACTCATTTTAAATTATATGAATTAAAAATTTGTTGAATTTATTATCAAATGAAACTATAAAGTTTTTAAATTACGTTATAAACTACAGTATTTTTAATAGTTCTTGGAAATACCATTATAGTGTGATTTTGTTATCAACCATTGTGCATTTTATTATTTTGAATACAAAATAAAATTCAAGTAAACAAATACCTGATCTTACCTCTAAGTACTTAATTAGATTTGACAGTTCAAGAGCAACTAATTGGCTGTTGAAAGCAGCTATGGTATACGGTGGTCTATTGTAATTTGACCAATCGACCACGATCACATTGCATTCGTATAGTGCTAACAATTTATTTTTCATCAACTGCAAAAGGAATTTATCATTAAAAAAATATTAAAAATATTGCTGTAAACTGTTTTTCCATACCCTTAGATCTAAAAATCACTCTATCCGTCAATTTTTTAATAACTGTTAATTGCGAAATCTTCAATGAAAATCAATGTTTCGTGAAATTTGTTATTTGTTTTGATGCATCGTTCAATTTTTAAGTTATCCTAGTTATTAAGAATTATTTTTCTAATTTCCTCCACTGATCGAAATCAATTGTTTTATTTCAGTTGAATATCAATCTATTGGAAAAAAAGACAGTTTTAAAGCAAAAGTCGAGTTGTATTTGTCCAGTTCTTGATGCATCAAAGAAAAACGAAAAGTTGCAGAGGGTGCAATTATTTTAGCTGCAAAACAATTTAAGTGCAACAGTATGGCTCTAACAAGAATTTGGAAGCGTGCTTCTGAAAATGATTATCAAACTGATTCTTATGCTAAAGTTGATTCTTTGAAAAAAAACAAAAAAACAGTGGACGTAAATGCCAAGAGTATGGAGAAAAACTTAATATTTAGAAATATTCCTCTTAGAAGAAAATCAGCATGAGATCAACAGCTCACGACATTGAAGTTCCTAAATATACATTTTAAAGTTCAAAATTTTGAAAAATGTAAAATCTTTAAAAATAGTTTAAAACAACATCAAGCCAATTCTTGCAGAAAAGAATAAGAAAATTAGTGTCTAATTCTGTCTGTCAAAAGTACTTCCTGACGGATAGTTTATGGACTTTATAAAGTTTATATTCACAATATATTAGTGTATATTAATATTTTTAATTTTTTGTTTTTTGATAATAATTATGGCGTTCTATATTTATTTTCATTTGCTACTTTTATTATGGGACAAATTAAATTCATCAACTGGTACTATAATGTGACAGAGGGAGTACATGATTTGGAAACGAATAAACGGTTCAATTGGGGAGATCTACTTATTAGCCTAATCTAAACTTAACCAATAGTAAATAAACATTAGTAAATCTAACCAATAGTATTAAGCTCTTACAATCAAGAGCCAAAACATTATGACCACCCCTACATTTTGCAATGAACTCGCCTGGATGACGTGGAAGGCGCGTGATCAGGTGGAAGTGGTATTGAACTGCTGCTGAAGAGTCTGAAGAATCTGTGTGTGACGGAAAAGGCTGCAGAACCAAGCGACTTTGATAGAGGGCAGATTGTAATGGCTCGATGGCTCGGAACAAGTATTTCCGAAACTGCACGACTCGTGGGTTGTTCGCGATCTACAGTTGTTAGTACTTATGCAAAGTGGATGAATGACGGTGAAACCAGCAGTAGACGACATGGTGTAGGACGTCCACACGCTATCAAAGAAAAAGGTCGTCGGAGACTATCTCGCATGGTGAAGCAAAACCGGAGCCAGACAGTGGCTCAGCTGACAGCCCAATACAATACAGGGCCAAGTAGAATAGTATCGGAGCACACTGTTCAGCGGACACTGTTGGATATGGGGCTACGCAGCAAACGTCCTACTCGTGTGCCTTTGCTGACCAAGCGTCATCGCCAACTGCGCCTGCGCTGGGCCCGGGAACATCGTGACTTGTCCATGGATCAGTGGGAGAGAGTTGCCTGGTCAGATGAATCACGGTTTGTCATTCATCACGCCGATGGCCGTGTCAGGATACGCCGTCTTCTAGGCGAACAGTTGCTCCCTCAATGTACAGTAGGTCATTCACAGGCCGGTGGTGGCGGTATTATGCTTTGGGGGACGTTCTCTTGGGTGTCTCTGGGACCCGTGGTTGTGGTAGAGCAGACCATGAATGCTACAGGGTATCTGAACATCATTGCGGACCAGTTGGACCCTTACATGGCCTCTGTTTTTTCGGGAATGGAATGTTCCAACAGGACAACGCCCTTTGTCACAAGGGTAAAATTATGTTGGAGTGGTTCCAGGAACATGATGCTGAATTCCAGTTAATGTCCTGGTCGCCTAACTCACCGGATCTCAATCCGATAGAACACATTTGGGATGTCCTGGGACTTCCGCTCTGAGTTCAAAGACCACAATTCGTAATATCTCGGATTTGCGTGACCGTTGCTTAAACATCTGGTACAATCTGTCTCCGGCCATCTACCAAGGACTTGTGGCCTCCATGCCAAGGCGGGGTGAAGCTGTGTTGCCTCACCAAAGGTGGGTCAACTCGTTATTGACAGGTGGTCATAATGTTTTGGCTCTTGAGTGTAAATTAAAAAGTATGCTTTAGATATCTTACCATAAATACGTTGTCTACACTGTCTGGTGTTATTTTCACAATAAACCCATGAATCAAAAACTTCATAGGGTAAGTTGCATTGAAAGGACATCGTTCAAGAGCTTCTAAATTCGGTTCCAGGAAACAAGGCTCTTCCGGGTGGTCGGGGGTGTAGAGAAGATACTGAATGGGTGAGTCTGTGTCTTTTGGGGAATACATGGCACTTTCAGGAGTTCCTGCTATATCAAGAACTGCTTTATAAACTGAAAGAAAGAAATTACAAGCACCATTTCATAAGTCTATCAAAAGAATTTCAGAATATGAATTACTTATAGGTAAGTAGTATAGGTATATCTGAATTACTTATAGGGGATTCAATGGCCATGGGATACACTTTGTGGGATGGTACAGCTTACTAAAAGATACATGCTTTGTACAGGAGTGTATGGTAGGAAATGATGCGTTGAGGAACGAACACTCTTTCAAACGAATTTCTCGCAACATATAGGCACAATTGAAATCCATCAAGTGACAAATTTCAAGTCCTCAGGATAACTAAACTCTATAAGACCATTTTATTCTCACTTTGTGTTTTCGATTATGTGACTCCAGTTGATTCCATTGAGTACCTCTTTGCTCGACTATCCATTGTAGCAGAGAAATGCCTGGTATCTGTTTGCTTATCACTCTTTTGATGATACTAAGTATATATAAGTACTGTTGGTCAAAATTTTGAACATTTATTGAAAGATTAAATCAAAAGAGAGCTATGCAATGATTTTGTAAATAAATAATATTTTTCTTTTCATGTCTCAGCTTTTTCGTGTTCGTGCATCAACGCGTCTGTTCTGACCATACATTCCTATACAAAATGTATGTTTATGTACTGCACCTAAATTTTGTTCCATGTCCGTTAAATCAACATGTAAATTACAATCAGGATTTTTAATTAAATTCAACTGATATCAGCAATATTTAAAACAATCTTTAAAGGAAATTAATTCTTTTTATATTATGAGTTATATTTGCCTCTATAAAATGCAAATTTGTAATAATCTGCAAATTTGTAATCACATTATTTATGGCAATACGAAGCCTTGTAGCTTCTGAAATATTGTTGATTCTGATTCTTGCTTGTTGAAAGATTTTATTTGGCTGCATACGAAGGAAAGTTACAAAATTATACCCTCTTTGATAGCACCAAAATTCTGAAAGAAGCAACAAATTTCGGGTGTGGCATGGCAGTTTAAACTTTTTTTCTGTAATAGAGTGGAAGATTATTATTGTGTCTTTCCAGAATAGTCATATTTAATGGTAGGACTGAGTTTCCCCAATTCAAACCGATATTTTGATCATCAGGCTGTTCCAGTCTATGATTAAATTAATTCAAAATCATTAAAAACAAGTGTTTTCATTGCGCAACAAGAAAAAAAATTTTTTTGTTTCCTTTCTGTTTGTTTTATCATTTTCAGAAAAGTTATATTTATGTGCTATATTGTATTGCCATTTGAAATTGAAATTAATACCATGAATACCTCCAAAAGTGACACCTGAAAATTTAAAACATCTCCCCTGCTCCTAGAGTCTGCGAGAAGAATATCTTAGTTTATGAATTTATCGTGCTCCTATATTAGGCTATACAATTAATGGATATTTTGTTCAAAATGTATGATCGGTCAAAAATTTAAAATTTTGACACAAAATTTTGATTTTCTTACACTCGTAAGATTACCTTATTACAGTCGAAATTGTAAAACAGATATTAAAACTTGTAGTATAAACACCATTATATCCTAACATAATATAATTTCTTATATCTTGATTAAAATATGATATTCTTTGTAACATAATTTCTTAGCTGTTATGCCATTCTTAGAAATGTCACATTGAATTGTAATATGTTATATAGTATAACATATAACATTTCATGTTAAACATTCTTACTATTTTCTTTTTCTTGTTGAAGTTTTTCACATTGGTCTTTGTCTTCATTTTGATTCCATTCCGTCTGATGTTCCCTTCCATAACCTAAAATATTAATAAAATTAATTGATTTTTCCCATGTCTATTTTGATCCAAACAATATATATTAAACGATAATTTTAAAATGATACATAGTTAAAAATTTAGGGCATATTTAATTATATATCATTTATGTCTTCTATAGATTTTCAATGCAGTTTTATTATTTAACTTTCATAAAATCATCTTTTTACACCCACTAATTTTGCAACCACAATTTTGAATCTAACAGTTAAGGATAATAACTGACCCTTTCTCCTCGATCCCAAGGGGCCTGATGGCCTAGTGGCTAGCGCCCGGGCGCTCGGTATCACAGGTTCGAGTCCCAACTGTGACATGAATGCTTGTAGTTGTTCGGAATCCACTTTAAACTCTAGGTTCCAGTCTGTTTAGCTTAAAATGGGCACAAGATGACCTTAGAGCGACAAATCAAACCAAACCAAACCTCAATCTCAATGGAAGGACTGTCAGGTCTAAATCTTAAAGATATTAGATGACAAGTCAGGTCTTCAGTAGTTAGGTGCCAAAGCCCATTTGAGCATTAAATTAAAAGCAAAAGCACAGGAAAATATGGAGATCCTTGGTGTTAGAAGATTAAAACATGATTTCACAATTAATTTAAAATAAGTAGCTTTAAGGATTTTAGAATTGTAATTAGTAATGAATAAACTAAAATGGTTTAATAAACGTAAGAGAATAATTATTTCTGTTTAAAACTACGTATTTTTATGAATAATATTTTTTCACGTGTAAACTGAGTGACTATAATGTTAAGAAATATGCCATGGTCTACTTATTTTTATATTGGTGATTTATTCACATTATATTATAAATTTCACAATACACATAGCTTAATAAATCAATGTTTCGTAATAAGCAAAAAACACAGTTTTTTTTCCTTCAGAAACAAATGTTTTTTGAAAGAATGATTGTGCGAATTTTTTAAATTTAATGCGTTCTATTCAGGCTGAATAAATTGGCTCCATTAGTAATAAAATGTCAACATATTACAGTTTGGTAAGATAATTTGTATTACTAAGAAATATTTTTCAAGGTTAAATATATTTAAAAACAATGAAAAACTCAAGCACAATATACTATGTATTATATTAAAGCAACTTTATACAGTAAAAGATTATTCTTTTTTAAAATCCGTTTCTCATTTCTACAATAATTAATTATAATGGTTGACCATAAGCAAAAGTAAATTACATCTATTTTAAGATTTTTTTCTAAATTAAATGTAAACTGGTGTGAAAAATGTAAATAGCAGTTTTTTTTACTGTCTGAACGGAATCCCATGAAAAACCATATGGTAAATTTGAATACAGAGCCTATACATTGCCTTTAAAAGACGAAGAAAGCAAATTAATGTAACAATGATTAAAAATGCGAACAGTATGTGAAATAGAAAAAAGAATTATCGAAAAAAACAACATTGTTAAAGTGTTTGTCTGGTGAACAACAAACAGAAATCGTTTAATTATATCTCAAAAGATTCAAACCTCTCAAAAGAGGATTTTTGCTCCTATGGAGAAACTGGAGAATCATTACACTATGTAACTACTTGCCTTCTTACAGAATCAGGACGTCTTAAAATACTTCATCATCGTCATCAGTGACGCAACACTCCCATGGTGGGTCAAGGCCACCTGCCTACTGGCAGATTTCAAGACAGGAGATGTTATCTTTTTACTGGATAGGGTTGCAGCTCTTTTTACGGGATAGGGTCGTCAGTTCTACGCACAACTCTCTACAGTCACATTAGAACGGGAAATATATTTTAAAGTGGATTGGGAACCCCTACAAACATTCATGGCACCATCGGGACTCGAACCCGAAACATGTGGCACCGAGCGCTAGTCACTCGGTCATCAAGCCCCTTAAAAATCCCTACTCAAATTATTACATTAATTATCATATAAATATAATTTATAAACCATGGACCAGATGGAAAATCATCAATTTAATGAACTTCATAGAAGAAAATGAATAATTAATTATCCCAAGTAACCATTACCCCTGAAATACAAATTGAGCTATCTGCACCCATTCTACTACTCTCAACAAAAATATTTGATTCTTCGCAGAACGAAAGCTGTTATAACATTTCGCACCCTATGCAATGCATTGTTTTCACAAGTTTATTACTATTGCTAATTCCTTCTGTATTGTATATTTTTCGTTACACTCATTCCTTATGCTAGTTAAATAGTGCCACAGTTCATTTTTCTATATTGTATTACAATTCTATTTATTACTGTAATTCTGTAATTTTAAGTTTTATTTTAATATTCTTCCACTCTTCTACTGGTAAGGGACTACAAAACCGTAGGTACAGATATGAGGGGTGAGGTAAAGTGAAGTAAAGTACAGGATATGACCTTTCTTGACCTGCAATGATTACTTGGCACAATCTTTTCGTAGTCAATACCTACAACAGTCGATATATGTGGGATGTTGACTGCATTCGTTTTGCCTATTTCAGCTTCATTTATGACGTTTGGTTCTTGATATTTGCATGTGAATTACCATTCTATTGATTTATAATCATAATTATAATCACAGCAAACCTTTTCTGAATTGAACATACATTAAATTTCATTGTGATGTATGTTCCATACATACGATTACTGTTTTTAAGTATATCTAAATTTTTTATTAAATTAAAAAAAACCTTCTTAATTTTAAAAAATGGTGGTGCTTGCTAATCTACATTATTCCGCAACTTTTTATCGCCTTTTGAACCTCATACGTGGAATTTCTTATTGTTATTGTGAACCTACATATTGAACGTTTCAACTACTTCATTATTTTAATACACTATTCAGCAGATAACCACCTCCCAAGAAATTTTTTTTTATTTTATCGTGAAATATTAGTTTTAAACCTTCAAGGGCCAAGGCATTCCGTGAACTTTCATTATTGATTAATTGAAATGCACACTATTGAGGTAAAAATAATAAAAAATTTTATTGCACAAAATATAATAATAATTAAGATTCAAAGATAATACTAATATATAGCTTTTTTAAATAGTGAATTGAGAATGAATTAAATGATAATTTCCACAGTTTGCGCGCAAAAAGGTTTAAATTCGTTTGCGACATCCCTTGTGTTAATAAAAAAAAAAAAAAAAAAAAAAAAAACAGCCACACTGCTGGTGACTGTGACAGCGTGCATGAAGTGTTTTAATGAATGATTAGGCTGCCTAGTAAGTGTTCTCTGTGATATGAAAGCGCAAAGATTTTTAAATATATCAGGAAGATAATGTTCTTACCATTATTTTTTGTAACATTATACGTGAGATAAAGATTTAAAAAAAAAAAGTAATAATATTTAAAATTATGAATAAAATATTTTCGTACTATCCTCTTATTATTAAATGGAATTTTTTAATAATTAGTTAGCTGACTCGTGGTAACGTGGCTGGGGAACATTAGGGCTGAGGTTCAATCCGGTGGTTGCTTTGTTGTAGGCACTGTTTCAAAAAACGAGGAGACTCGATGGCGTTTATGATGTTCAGAAGTTTGCCTCTTGAGTCGGACTACTTGGTGGGAGTTTTCAGAAGTTTTACCTACAAGATACGCAAATGAGAGGTTGTTCTCCCTAAAAGTCCTCACGAAAGGCCCTGCCTTCCTTCTTCAGCGTCACGAAGTCAAGCCAGATTTCTTCCAAGTGGTGCTCCATCACAACTGAAATTGGCCCCCCCCCCTTTCCCTCTTTCCATGAGAACGCACAGACTCATGGACTTGGCCTAGAAGTTGCTGTTGACCAAGTGGGATAAGAGACAACAGCAACAATAATTAGTGTAAAAATAAACATAAATTAAATGAAAATTCAAATTAGGAGGGATTACTGTTTTTTTTTCTTCCTTCCGTATTCAGATATGTCTATTCATAATCCTACTTAAATAACAAAGAGTACATTGTAGAGCATAACATCTGGGATATAACTTTATTTGGCATATTTATAGGTAGATACATATATATACAAAAATTAGTATTGATATATTTATTAGTGTTAGATACATATTCTATGCATTTAATTTCTAAAGTTTACTGAACATTATGAAAAATTTTGAAAACGAATTAAACTAAAAATATTAAATAAAGGAATATTTTTCTCTTTGCAAGAAAGTTTTAAAAAATGTTTAATATTTTAAAACATATTACCTGTTTCAAAGACTTTTAGGTATAATATTGCTAATACTGTTACTAATAAAAAGAAGCACGAACTCATATTTTCCAGAAGCATCTGAGACAAAAAAAACAGCTTCAATTTTCGTATTCACACCACATCGCTTCTCTTTTATTTTCCACACCGTAATGTTAATAAACGACGTATGCAAAATTCGACTTTTGAAGAAAAATGAAACCTTGAATCATTAATGTTGAAACACACATACACGTGGACATCTGGAACAGATGTAGATTGTTAGTAAGAATGATTTGCGTTGCCGAAACGCAGACACAACATTTCAAAATTTTCCTTTATGTATGTACATAACAGTATAAGTTTGATTGATTTGTATGAAATTCACAATTAAAATTGTTTATGGCCTTAAATTTTTATAATTAGCTTTTTTTCAATTCCTATAATTAGTTCACACTCTCCCTATATATATCTTGCTCAAATTTTCAATCGTTCGTAAAACACTTTTTATTCATCCACTCAAGTTCAAATACATTTTTTTTGAACTTGCAGTGAATGACACTTGATGTTAATATAGTTTTTTCAAAGATTAATTCCTTCATTAAATTTAATTAATTAATTTTAGTGTTTTTTAGATTTAAGTTGCATGTGTCTAATAATAGATGGCGCCAGATGTAAGAGGAAAATTTCTTTATTCATAAAGGACTTTTCTGCAATATAGTGAAAAAAAGTAGGAATTGACTTAAAAATTTTTTATTTTTTATTACTTGTTTTTACTTTAGATTTCAAATTTCTTTTTCCATTGCCTGGGTATTCGTTGCATAAACTTTCTCACCAGTATTACGTTTATGTTTACGTATTACAATTTATACGTATATACAATATATATACTACGTATATACAATATACAATGTATTACGTATTTTATTACGTTTATGTACAGTATTACATATTTGTTTCACCAGTTTATTACGTACACCAGTATTTCTCTGCTTTCTCACCAGTATTTGTTATATAAACTTTCTCAATCAATTGACAACTTAAATTAGGAGGACAAAAAATGCTTTTCAATAAGGTTTCATCGAGTCTAGTTGGCACAAAATCCATATTTGACCAAGGTACGCCAAACAAATTAGTATTCACTAACTATTAGTAAAAACTTTTAAAGTTAAAGTAGACATTGCTCGTAATTTAAAAATCTCTTTACAAAAATAAAGCACGTGAATTATTATGTATAATAATTAAAAACCATTTTTCAAATCAAATAATTCATCAAAATGTAATATCAATGTATTTTTTTTATTTTTCAATTTGTATATTTGATTTTTCTATATTTTGGATGCGATATTTATTTTAAGTTTATGTTTTTATGAATCACCGCAAAAATTATTAAATTGGAAGATCAATTGAACAAAGAGAAAAATAAATACGGTTGTATTGCATTTTTTTTTTTTTTTACACGTTTATAAAGAATTATGTCAAACTGTATATATAAATGTTCATCAACAACAAAATTTAACTAATGAAAATAACATTATTATTTTAATCATATAAAAATTGTGCAATTATGATGATAATGACATAAATAATAATTGGACATCTTTTAAATAATATCCAAGTAACATATCACCTCAGATTATCAACATTAAGGAAATTTAACTAAATTCTGATGAATGTGTAATAAATTAAAAAACTGATGAATGTTATCACGTTTTAAAAATGATTACTGATTTTTAAAAACTGATGAATGTTATCACATTTCTAAATAATATAAATATAAAATCATATTTTTATCAGTCAAACGGCACACTCATTCTGTAACGGAATTTATTTAAATAAGAAGATAATTTATTAAATAAAAGCTAAAAAGAAAATTATCATAAAAATAATTCATTAAATAGCAAGGAAAAAAAAAAAATATATAAAAAAAAAGTTGTCTTGCTATTTTATTATTGATCGTCATATTGAGGATCTTTTGTTTTCTTCATCATTTATTGCGTTATACATTATTTTCTTTCGTAAAGTATACAGATTTTTTTATTTTGCCTTATGCATTATTTTGCGTTATGCCATATTTTGTGAAAAAATACTGCATCGTTTCAGTTGTAAATCATTATGAGTACTGTGGCGGCTTTGTAAAGGTTGCGTAGTGTTATTAAAATCCAGACGGCAAAAAAAAAAAGACGATAATCCATTTTCACATTTACAACATCTTTATTCCATTTCTAACGCCAACTATGTTTTGTTTTCATTCTAGCAGGAAAATTCCCTTGTTAACAGTGAAAGTAGAAGTTGTTAAATTTTTACTCCATTTTCCATCAATAGGTGTCGCTACAGTACCAGCTCAGAATTTTCTCTTATATTGGGTGAGTTTGACTTACAGTGCAAGTCCTACATTAGAGAATTCGGAATTTTTTTTTTAAATGTTTCAATCAAAAGAATTTGTCCATTCCATGGCGCCATCTATTTTACGTTAGTGAAACAAATAGGATAAATAATACGTTAACGAGCAAAAAACTACTAAATATTTCTACAATAACTATTTCAAATAAATATGCTAAATTTAAATAATTTTCCAATTTTATTAATATTTAACATTTATAAAATCTTCACTTTCATGTATAATTTTCCACTTTTTTCCAAAATTTTCTTATTTTCTAAAAAGTATTGAATTCTGACCACTTGAACCTCTTTTAATTATTATCTTGTTAACTATCAAAATTTTAAACTAATTTTATTTCTCATAAAAATTTAGAAATTAGTCTGTGATTTGAGGAATTGAAGAAATGCTTCATTTCCCATTTGTTACTTGAACTGAATTTCGTAAGCGCATATATATATATATTATTGACTATTAAGGAAGTTCTATTGACATCTATTGGCAACTGCCATAAAGTAAGATTACAAAATGTTCAAATATGTTAAAATTTCTTTGTCTAATTTTTTCTTTTAAATTTCATAAAATACTGTTTTTTGATAAAAAGGAAAAAACAAAATACATATAATAAAAGTCATACTTAACTGAAAAACATTTTTTTTTAATTTTCCATTTGTAGGAGTTCGTAGGAAGTAAATATATTCAGCAAATGACATTTATTTCTCTTAATGACTTATTTCGATTTATTCTTAAAATAAAAATCATCATTTTGTTGCTTTGCCTGCTTGAGTGTGTAATAGCTGATCGTATATCGTGGATTTTTAAACAGATGTGTGAAAATACATATTCTTAACTATGAATTCTATATTTTACATATTCTACTATATGTTTGTTTATTGTATGTTTGTTATATATATGTATATATATAAGATTAATATTAAATTTTATACACATACACACACACGTATATATATATATTATCTGATATCAAATAAGTTAGCATTTTTATAACTGTGTATGACTCGCAAAATATACTCTACGTTAACATTTCGTCATAAGGAAAATTTAATTTACATAAATTACTATTTGAGATTTTGATATGTCAAGATATGGCTGTATTTTAAAAAATGAAGATTTTTTGATGATTCACTCTGGTAATGTGAGATGTAAAATGCAATTTATGAACTGTAGATCAAATTTTTGTTTCAAGAGCGCCATTTTGTGACATGAATTTACCCATTTTATTTTATTTTAATTAATCTTTTAAAAAAAAAAGCAAAAAAAAAAAAAAAAAAAAAAAAAAATGGTAATAAAATTAATTGAAGAACATTTTGTAAAGTAATAGTCACAATTTTTGTAATAATAATTATTAAAATGTCACATAGATAGTTTTTGATATTCATTTTAATTATTATAAAATTTCCTTTTAAAAATGCAACTGGTGTTTAATATTCTAAACCGAGGAAGGGGGGGGGGGGGGTCACCCCAACTTATCTTGGGGTCTACTTTGGAAACGCATCATAACTCCGCGGGCAGCATATAAAATTATATATTCCCGTATTAGATTTATACATTTTTTGGGGAGTGAAAAATGGAAACATAATGAGTTATTATTTTTGTGTTACTGTTATTCTTACACGTAAATATAGATAATATAATACTAATGATACTAAACGCACATTGTAAAGAAATATATAACACTAAAAATGAAATATAAAAAATATATAAATACTCATACTCATGCTCATATTTGTATATTTATACGCACAATTTCACTTTCAAAAAACGATTGTAAGTTGAACCAAAAGCGTTAACAACTTCAGCTAAGAGTCTGATTTGCACTGCTATCAACAATCAACTGTGCGTATCTAGGGATGGTCACTGAAGTCACTTAAAGTGAAATATAGAACTTGTTATATTAGATTTTCCAAGATGAGTGCTCATCATGAGTTCGCAGAATATAATTTAATTATTCTGCGAACTCGTAACAGTAAACTCATAAATAAAACAGGCAATATCTGTCCTATATTTGCAAGAATATTATTTTAAAATCAAAGTTAATTTTTCCTCATCATTTCGACAGTTAATTTGTGAATATAGGGATGCACACATAATGTATTTTTTAATACATTGGTTTTCATAATTTTGGCCATTATAAAATAAATATATTTCGTAAAAGTGTGAGAAATTTCACTGGCCAGAAAAATATTCAAGGTGGGCCACGGGTTGGCCACCCCTATTCTAAACTATATCTGAATAATAATTTGCTGCTATTTACCATGCGTTGCGTTACTGGAATTAATTACATCAACGAAATTCGCATGTTTGTATTTTAAATAAGGAAAAAGTTTCAATGGAGAAAAAAGTGGCTCAGCTGGACCTGGACCTAAATGCATAGAAACTATTTAAAATAAACAATTTTATATTTTTATCAAAAACAAAAACACCCTTGTAATACCTTTTTTAATTTCAATACAAAATAAATTATAATTTATTTAAAAATTACCAAGAAAAGAAAATCTTTTCATTCATTTCTTTATAAAGAATAGTGCAGAATATTATGTAAATATTCTAGATGAGTAAGACACATTCTGAGGAAGAAGTTAGTGGATAACATGGAAATAATTATTACAAAGATATTATGACAGTAAAAGATGGCATCTTTATTATTTTCAATGCATCAGCAGTTTTGTTAACAATGCTTCCTCATTCAAATCAGAAATATCGTTTAGCAATTTATATCTTATCAGCTTGCTTTTAATTTGTTAATTTTATGTTTCGGTAAAATGTTTCTTAAAATATAAATGAATTTTGCATTAAAAATTATTTATGTTTAGATAAAATTTTAAAAGGAAATAGATTAAAATCGAGTAGACTAGAAATGCACAGACTTGTAATGCTGTGGACAGCATATGGTTCACAGTAACTTGACTATGGGCTGTACATATACACATGTATACAAATTTATAAATATATTTTTCAAACTTTTATGTGCGATGGCGCTACTAGTATTAAATCCATATGATTTTTAGTTAGCCCTTACCTTCAAAAGACACGTGCATAAATTTGACAGCTGTTGCACTATTAGTATGTGAGTTATAGCATTTTTAGTGAAGTTATAGCATTTTTAGTATTCATCATGCGCAATCCACTCGGCTGACTGTCGATTGGACTCCGGTGTGAAATGATGGAGTCATGTTTCATCCATTGTCACATATCGACGCAAAAATTCGGATTTATTACGATTGAACAGCTCCAAACACTGCTTAGAATCCTCAATTCGTTGCTGTTTTTGGACGATTGTGAGCTCTACGAGGCACCCACTTTGAACAGAGCTTTTGCATATCCAAATATTCATTCACGATATGTCCAACACGTTCCTTTGACATCTTTTGGGTCTCAGCTATCTCAATCAACTTCACTTTACGGTTATCAGAAATTATTTTGTGGACTTTTTTGATGTTTTCGTCGGTAACAGCTTCTTTGGGGCGTCCACTGCGTGCAATGTCCTCGATACTTATTTCGCCTCGTTTGAATTTAGCAAACCACTTCTCTACGGTAGATTTTCCTGGTGCAAAGTCCGAATAATGTTTATCAAGCCAAGCCTTGGCTTCAATAGTATTTTTTTTGGCCAAAAAGCAATGCTTTATTAACACACGAAATTCCTTTTTATCCATTTTTTCAAACTAACAAAAGTTGCTTCACTGAAAATGCTATAACTCACATACTAATAGTGCAACAGCTGTCAAATTTATATACGTGTCTTTTGAAGGTTAGGGCTAACTAAAAATTGTATGGATTTAATACTAGTAGCCCATCTATGTGTCAGCCTACGAACCTTTCAGCCCACCTATTATGCATGGTCTCAATTAACATCTAAATGTCAATGAATAATTATTTAATATTGCTTTGCTTAGCTAAAACAGAATTTTATTACTTTTTTTCATACTTTTTTGTCCAATTTTGTTTATTGCAATTATGATTAGCCGATAAAAAAGTAAAATGTTTTGGATGCTTTAAAATTTGCAGAAGAAAATTCCTTATTTTTTTCACAATTATTAAAAAACAAAATGTAAAATAATAACATTTTTTATTAAATAACATGTTACAAAAACAAGAACATTTAACACTTGTATTTTAAACTTATAATTAAAATTAATTATTTGTTATGAATAAAAAGAAGTTAATAACATTTTGAACGAATAATATTCTCAGTATTTGAAGATATTAAAATTGATAAGTATGATTCAGACTTATACATTAATTTTTTTTTTTTACTTTCAACAATTTTTCCAAAAAATTACAAAACTGTTCAATTGCAACATTTCAAACTGAATTAATATGAAAAAAAAAAAAGTTTGGTTCCGATTTAAATGATGTTTTCCTTTATTTTCCTTTATTATCTTTTTTCTTCTTTTGAAGCATATTATTTGAAACAAAATTACAATCTTTATCTTTAACTTAAGTAGAAAAAATTTAGGTAGAAGAAAAGTTAATTTACTTAAGTGTTTGAATGCTCCTTCTGACCAACTAATCATGAATTAACGTTTTTTAAATGTGGGTTAAATTGTATAAATTAATTAACTTTAAACGAAAAAAAAAAATTTAATGTATGCATTGAATTAACCTCTTCAGTGACGATTTTTTTTATAATGAGAAAAAAAAATGATTTAAATTTTTGTCTTATTACGATTTATTTATTTTTTATTGATAGGAATTAAGAGAAAAAAGAGGAGGCAATAAAAATGCATAAAAAAACCACCGTGTTTGCATTAGTAGCCGCTGAGCGTTATTAGTAGTTTATAAGTGAAATGATTTTATACATTCCGGACACAAAGTATTCACTATTATTCTGGGCATTAATTATTAAAGCTAAATATATTTCATATATTCTGGTATTATTAAATTAAGTTTAATAAGATTTTTTTCTCAGTCTCATATCTAATTATACCATAAAATCTCTAAGGTTTGGTTTGGTGTGTCGCTCTACGGTCATCTTGTGCACACGAAGGATAAATAGACCGGAACCTATAGTTTAAAGTGATTCCTAACCACTGACAAACATCCATGCCACCGCCAAGATTCGAATCTGAAGCCTGTGGTACCAAAGGCCAGAGCGCTAGGCATTTGGCCATCAGTCCGCATAAAATCTCTCAGAGTTTTGTCAATAAATTGCATAAAAAAAAAGGAAGAGGGGAAAAAGTCGGCACGGCTGCTGTCTGTATAGATGCTTATGTTCGCTTAAGGTTGGAATTCCAACAAATACCAAAATCAATGCTAGCCCATCGGATGCCTGAGTTCGGTTGACTTCAATACTGCGACGTGAGATTTTGATATTTGTCGAAATACCTTAAAAATCTTTCTAGCTTAGAGCAGGTTTGCAATAACATCGGATCTCGTTCACTACTGACCTCATAAACCACATCACCGATAGCATCTCTAATAATTTCATTAAATAAATAAAACAAAATTTATAGAAAAAGTATCGTGATTTCTCATGTCTATACAGATGCTTATGTTCGCACATACGCCTACTCACAATAGACCAAACATACTTCGTATTAATGAGAATATCTTCAGCAGCAAATAATGCAAGGCATCCAGTCACCAACTAGATATGCGAATCTGAATCCCATCTAAGAGGCTCTAGATTGACGTCTTTTCTGCCCTCAGCTGTTTTATTTAAGGAAGTGTTGCTAAAATCATACGCTGCCAATAGAAAATCTAAGTGGATAAGAGATCAGGCTGCCAGTTCACTGGTGTTCAGTGACGTGAGATTTTTGTTTTAGGTGGAAATACTTTTACACTTTTGTCACTATTAGAAAGATTTTCAAGAGCAATTGATATCGCTTCCTATTGCCCTCTTAAGTGGTAACATATCTAAGAATTTTGTTAAAAGAAAATCTTTTAGAGAAAGAATCGGGATTGCTCATGTCTGTACAAACGATTTTGTTTACCCTTATGCCATTGTAATAAATGATAATTTCACCCTACAATAGGTTACATGTAGTTTGTACTAATAAATATTATCTTAAACCACATACAATTCAGGGCATAGAAGGTATCGCTGTATATGTTGTATTGCTGCTTCATTATGCTTGTATATTATTAGGCAGCCTGGTGGCCAATTGACTAGCGCTCGGGCCTTTGGTACCAAAGGCTCCATGTTCGAATTCTGACAGTGACGTGGATGTTTGTTAGTGGTTCGGAATCCACTTTAAACTGTAGGGCCTGGTCTGTTTAGTCCTGGTGTGCACAAGATGACCGTAGAGCGACAAACCAAACCGATATATATATATATATATATATATATATAAATATATCTATATTATATTGTTGCTCCATTATGCTTATATATTATTATATTGTTGTACCCTGATAAATTTTTTCTATACCAAATTGACAACTTCAATCATTCGATTTCGTTTATGTATTGATTTTGAAAACTACATTATTGTCTAATTATTTGTTTTCAAATTGGCTTATATCTTAATATGTATAGTACAGTTTCATTAATATCTAATTTCGTGATTTCTTCTTTAATTTATGGAAAGCAGCTTAAATACCATCGTATAAAATTTTTTTAATAACCCTAAAAATTAAGAGAAGAACACATAATTGTGATTTATTACACTCATGTCCATAAATTAAGGATAATGAAGTTCAGGCAAAGAAAGAGACAGAAGCAAAACAAATTTGACTTATTTGTAAAGTCTATTTATTAAACAAAAGGTAAAGAGCAAAAAAGATGCTATATGTTTGACATAATTAATAAAAATTGCGATTTTTACTCCCTGGAGCAAATTTCAAAAAAGAACCTATTTACAAAAAACAGTATAACATGGTTAGTATGATGGTTAATATGGAGTATGTCTCCCGGACGATGCAATACAGGCCTTACAACGCCTAGGCATGCTGAGTATCAAATTATCAATCTGATCTTGGGGAATATTACACCACTCATCAAGCAATGCCCTCCGAAGTTCCGGTTGACAGGTGGGAGGGGGTTGACGGGCTGCAATTCGTCGGCCAAGCATATCCCACACATGCTCTATTGGATTCAAGTCCGGTGAGTATGCTGGCCAATCCATACGGGTGATATCCTCCAATTGTAGACGAATGCCTTCAATTGGAGGATATCACCCGTATGGATTGGCCAAGCATATCCCACACATGCTCTATTGGATTCAAGTCCGGTGAATATGCTGGCCAATACATACAGGTGATATCCTCCAATTGAAGGCATTCGTCTACAATGTTTGCACGGTGAGGACGGGCGTTGTCATCCCTAAACAGAAATTCAGCACCCATGGCGCCCCGAAACAAACATACATGTTGTTCCAGAATGACATCCCGATAGATCTGGCCTGTCATCGTTACACTCTGAACATGCAGGTCAGTTCTGGAACCAAGAATAATCCTCCCCAAACCAGCCATCCTGCACCGCCGTAACGGTTGTCGTTCAATGTTTTCTCTTGGTGGTAACGGGTACCTGGCGCTCTCCATATGAAAGTCCGGCGAGAATCAGACTGCAAACTAAACCTGGACTCGTCGGAAAACATCACACCAGACCACTATTGCGGTGTCCACAATGCATGCTCTCTACTCCAGGTTAATCGCAGGCGACAGTGAGTTGCGGTGAGTGGAGCACATCTGACAGGCCTACGAGCATATAGACCAATGCGCCCTAAGCGTCTGTACACGGTCTGCCTTGAAACTGTCGTACCGGTAGCTGAAGAGAGCTGACGAGATAGGTCTGATGCTGTGCTCCATCTGTTTCTTTTGGCAGTAACTGCTAAATACCGGTCCTCATCTGGCGTTGTAACTCGGGGGCGACCTGTGCTGTAACATCTACTCACATTACCATCATCTTGGAATCGTTGCCAAAGCCTGGAGATGACACTCTGGGCGATTCCAAGTTCCTCGGATACTTCCAGCTGGGTACGTCCACATTCCAGTCGTCCGATAATTCTACCACGTAAAAAATCATCCAAATGCTTCCTTTGTGCCATAACTATGCGGTTATAGCACTGAAAGGCTTTTAAAGCGCTTGTGGACAATTTTACTTCTTTGCCACCATTCCTTATATACCCCTCTCTTACACTCTCGTCATTGTGACGTACTATCCGCGCCATCTGATGGTTTCCTGTAATTTGCATATTCTTCTTCAAGATGTGTGTGATAATTCTACAGGTGAAATTTTAATTTTAGAGTTCAATTGCTGTGTGATTCTGAATTATCCTTAATTTATGGACATGAATGCATTATCATGCGTATAAAGAGATTGGCTTGCTATGATATCATGACGCCTGAAAATTTTTTAAGTATTAATGTATTACTGTAATTATGATTCTGTTAAAGATATTGATTAAAAAATTGGACGAAAAAATATAAAAAGACTGATTTTAATAAAATATAGTATAATGTAAGGCAATTTGAAAAGAAAACATTAGATAATTATATAGCTTTCAAAATCAGTGCAAAAAAATGCATATTCGTATTTTTTTTACCAGATTTGTATCTACCAGTAAAATATAATCATTCTGATACACATGGCAAAAATACTATAAAAAAACCCTTAATTTTTTCATGCTATTTTTTTGTATTTTTTGTCCAATTTTTGTTGATACATATCTTCAACAGAATAATAATTACTTTAATGCATTGAAAATCCCTTCTCTAATTGATAATGTGATTTTTTTTGCATTCTGTTTAGCGAAGAGGTCAGTGAAAACGAATTGAAATGTAATATTCGAAAACATATTTTTGCTAATTATGAGCATTTCATTATCATCCGTGTTTTATTTATTATTTTTTGATAATATTTTTGTTCTGCCATTTACAATGCAAAAAATTAAAGAAAAAAATATATAAAAACAAATAACAAAAATAAAAGCATCAACAACAAAAAAATGAAAAATACGGAATGAAAATGTATTTTTAATAATGCTAATACGATGAAATCAACTAATTGTACTTGAAAATACGTTATTTAGATAGCTTATTGTAATTAGCATTAATTTATTTTTCAATGATTTTGTCAATATGATAATTAAAAGGCTTTTTCGCTCATGTTTTTTTAACACCTTATGAGATGAATTTGTCTTTCCTAATAAATATGCAATTTGTAAATAAGTAAGAATAATTTGTAAATAATTAGAATTTTGAAATAAATACTTATTCACTGTTAAATTAAAGAAAAAAATAGTTTTCCGAGAAGTTTTCGAAGGAATTATTTTGGAAAAAAAGTTTAGCAAGGATTAAAGAAAATTCTATTGTTGTGCTATTGCTTTTTTTTTTTACTATTGACCATTAATGAGCATCATATTACACTACTACTACTACTACTACTACTACTACTACTACTACTACTACTACTACAACACCACACCACACCCACATCACTGTGCCTAGAGCTGAGTTGCCCCTTTACAGTTTGGGGATGATGTGGCCCAGAAGTCTGATTGGGCTGTGTGGCATAGCTTTACACTGCACGCACTCACTTCCTATGTTTTGTATGCTATCTGTATTTTTTATACATGATATTTGCATACAAGTTATCTTTCTAGTGAACTGTATGTACAAACCTTTTTCTCATGGGTATCAGCCAAAAATTATATAACCGTTGAAGTTTTGCATGCTATTGTATTACAGTCATTGGAAAACCAAATTGAGAATGATTGACTAGTAGTATTAATAATAAAACCAGGTGTTACAAAATAAAATAATCTGTATGTAGCTACATAATAATCTGCTACAAAATAAAATAATCTGTGTGCAGAAAGATTCTGATCGATCAGAATCGTACTCGTACTGCTACTAATGGATGGTTATTATTTTTATTACCGACTGCAGATTTATCCAAAAATAAAATTTATTATAATAGTTCATTAAAAGTAGTTGTTTTTTAATTTCAATCGTTATTGCGATAACTTCTTTTGACATGAAGGATTAAAACTGGAGTACCATCTAGAACATGACAAAATTTGAGTAGACAATTGACGAAAAAACTCTATTTTTATTAACGCAATTCATACTGAAGTATAAGCTACTCACCCATTTCAAAACAAATTAAATTTTTCAACAGTAGAAGAGATATTTCTGGCTTTCTACTAAATTCAAACTGAAATTGAGAAACGCTTGAGGCCAACAGAAGAGTAAGATTTCTATTGGCTGGCATTCGACGTATTGAATTTTTCCTATACTGTGAGAATGCATATTATTTTTTTGAGATATTTAATATGTTAAATATGAGACTTGGTAAAGGATAATATTCATAAATCATATATTCATAATAGTTGGATAAATAGTTTAGATGTAGCACACTTTTTTTAAGGTTTGATAAAATCGCAACCCTATTTTGGCATGAGCTCTGTTATGGCTTTTTGAAGGAAGAAATTACTGATTAAATTTCGATTTTATCTGTTGAAATAATTTAAAATGATAGACTGGAGCATGCTTATCTGTCACTGCTCTACATGTGAAATTTTGTTTCTGAATTTCATGTCTAATAAAAATGTGAACCATTTATCATTCTGAAATACCCCTTTTTCTTGCCACTTCCCTGTTATAGTAGCGTCCAACCTTCTTTGGGTGAAGCCTGTGAACCGCTGAATTTGCCAGTTTAGCACTGACTGATAACAAGACAAGTGATCGACATTTGAAAAAAAAAGTCGTTTGATAAAATGAATTACATTTTTCACAATTAAATAACGAAATTCGACAGGAGATCATGCATAACAAAGCTTTTATGTTTATTTCAGTGTTCCGAAATGCACTTTTTTGTCAATAAATTCTTCATCATTCACTCCTATGTAAGAAACTTGACAAATTTCGAATATATTATAAAAAAAATAAATAAAAAACTGAGCAAAGGAGAAGTAAAATAATAATATTAAAAAAAAATACTTCTTCTAATTTTATTCCAATCCAAATGATGAATGAAAAATGAATCTGGCAAGTGGAACAGTAAAGAAAATGGTGATTTTTTTTGTGCAGAAAATGTCATTTCCCTCTTTTTTTTTTTGGGAGCCTTCCAGAAGATGAATATATAAAAGAAAGCGTTAAGTATATATGAAGAAGAGAAGGTGATAAATCACGTTTCGTCCCAAAACTTTTTGAGACTGGAACAAAAAAAAAACGGCAACCTTAATTGTTGTTTGCTTATAGCGTTTTGAATATAGGTGAACCATCGTTCAAGGTAGAGTGGTGTGAATGGGAAATATCTATTGCATCTGTATTATACATATAAATATAGATACTATATATATAAACATAGATACTATACATATAAATATAGATTATACAACATATATTATATAAATATTATGTAAAAAATATGTTTTATCTAAATAAATATGAATATTTTTTAATGAAACAAAGAAGAAATCTTAGTTTCGTAATATACTTAATTTAACTGGTGTGATTATAATATGTATTTTTATAACTTTTTCCTAAAATTTTATTTCAAAAATGGAAATATAAATTCATAAAAATTCTATTTATGAAATTAACAAAAAAAAAAAAAAAAAAAAAAATGTGTAAAAAAGTATTGACAAAAAAAAACCCCATTTAATTTTGATAATCACTTTATAAAAGCGAACTCTATTTAGACCATTACCTCAGTAGAAGAGCGGCCTGATTTCTAATTGGCTATCTCTCTGGCGCTTGGCACCACAGACTTCGGGTTCATATCCTGTATTGTGCATAAAATGACCGTAGAGCGACAAACCAAACCAATCTACTGTCATTTTGGGCACACAGACCGGGACCTACAGTTTAACGTGGATTCCGAACCACTCACAAATATCAATGGAATAGAACTTGAAGCCTGTGGTATCAAAGGCCAGAGAGATAGCCAATTGGCTATCAGGCCGCAAATGACAGTAGAGGTACAACCAAACCAAACCGCAGTAGAAGCTAAAGTTTCCCATGTGGCGGTAAAGGGTCTAGATGAAAATGAGAGGCGTTAAGACACCCAAGAGGGTCTATCTATTTAGGGAATCAATATAATAAAATACCAGTTTTCATGAATAAGTACTTAATTTAGCTATCTAACATTTTTTTTTCTTATTGTTATCACGTAAGTAAATTTAAAAAAATTTAAATTAGCATTTGATATACGTATATTTAATGTTTGTTTTTGTCAGTGAAATGGTATGGTGGTTCAAAGAACGTTGTGAATTGTGACGTGTCATTTCCTAAGAAAGTGTGTATGTGTATGTTTTAGTTATTCGGGCAAAAAATTTGGAAAATTGAAGAAAATTTAATTTCCCTTTTAAATAAAATCCGGAAAATAAAACAAGGTGTCTTAAGTGTCGATGCTTGGCACAATATCCACCAAGTATAGTAGTTTTTTTAAAAAGTAACTGAAGTATCACACAGACACACACACACACACACATTTATATATATATGTATCAGTAACTTCAAATATAGTATCAGTCACTTCAGATTTACACACAAACGCACTGAGGGAGAAATAATAAAGAATATTATAGAGCTAATGAGAATTACTGGAATAAATAAGAATAAGTAAATAAATACTGAATAAATAAGAATAAGTAAATAAATACTGAATAAATAAGATATGTACTACAGTAATTCTCTCGTTTTTTAACTAGAGTATTTTAACCTTCCAAGAGTGTGACTTGAAATTTTATATTATGTTTGGGCAAAATAAAAAAAGCTTTTGTGTTTAGTTTAATTTAATTTTTTGACTGGAATTAATATTTAAATAAATTAATTTACGTAGTTTGTATATTAATTTTGAAAAGGTTTTATATTTGTTTTGAAATTTTATAATGTTACTTTGTCGATAAATTTTCAAATTATATTTTCAAAAATATATTTTATTTCTTCATGGGTGAATGCTGTTCATGTCGCTTTAAGGAAAATATTATTAATAAGTCATTAATTCTACCAAATAATTTTTGAAACATTTGTGTTAATTTCTGTGACTGTTTAAAAAATAATATAATTTTCTGTTTTTATTTAATATATATATATAAATAGAATTTATTCTTTTTTAAAGAATATGCTGTTTTGTGACTATTAGTTTGGTTTACCATAAGGATGATGAATTTGATGAACTTAATTTGAATGTAATTTAAAATTATAAGTGTTATCTATTTAGTGCTGATCAGTCATTTTGAAATAACTTCGAGCTTCTTCATAGCTGGTTTAAATAGAATGTTAAGTATATGGAAAGATATAAAATAGATTGAAAAATGTAACTTCTGTTTTTGAGAAAAATGTGTGCAATTCAAAAAGATATTAACAAATGTATTTTTATTCAATTTTACAAAACTATTTTACGATTTGGCATTTGACGAAAAAACATTAGCCATTCTAGTTAGTCAAATACAAAAACGCCACAAAACGCCCTTAAAGTGGTGGATTTTTTAAAATAGAAAATGAAATGAATCACTACCAGATAAGATTTTAGCAATGGCGTTTTTGTATTTGAGTAACTATATACACTGAAGTGACAAAAGTCATGGGATACCTCTTAATATCGTGTCGGCCCTCCTTTCGCCTGGCGAAGTGCAGCAACTCGACGTGGCATGGACTCAACAAGTCGTTGGAAGTCTTCTGCAGGAATATTGAGCCATGCTGTCTCGATAGACGTCCATAATTGTGAAAGCGTTGATGGTGCAGGATTTTGGGCACGAACAGACCTCTCGATGATGTCCCATAAATGCTCGATGGGATTCATGTCGGGCGATCTAGGTGGCCAGATCATTCGTTGGAATTGTCCAGAATGTTCTTCAAACCAATCGCGAACAGTTGTGGCCCGGTGACATGGCGCATTGTCACCCATAAAAATCCCATCGTTGTTTGGGTACATGAAGTCCATGAATGGCTGCAAGTGATCTCCAAGTAGCTGAACATAAGCATTTCCAGTCAATGTTCGGTCCAGTCGCACCAGAGGACCAAGTCCATGCCATGAAAAAACAGCCCACACCATTACGGAGCCACCACCAGCTTGAACAGTGCCTTGCTGACAGTTTGGGTCCATGGCTTCGTGGGGTCTGCGCCACACTCGAACCCTATCATCAGCTCTTACCAACTGAAATCGTGACTCATTGGACCAGGCCACGGTTTTCCATTCATCTAGGGACCAACCGATATGCTTACGTGCCCACGAGAGTCGCTGCAAGCGATGTCGTTCTGTCAGTAAAGGCACTCGAGTCGGTCTTCTGCTGGAATAGCCCAAGAAAGCCAAATTTCTCCGCACAGTTCTAACAGACAAGTCTCTTGTACGTCCCACATTGATTTCTGCGGTTATTTGACGCAGTGTTGCTTGTCTATTAGAATTTACGACTCTTTGCAGACGTCGCCGGTCTCGGTCGTTAAGTGCAGGCGGTCGACCACTGCGCTGTCCATGATGGGATGTTATGCCTGAAATTTCATACTCTCGGCACACTCTTGACACAGTGGATCTGGGAATGTTGAATTCCCTAACGATTTCCGAAATGGCATGACCCATGCGTCTAGCTCCAACTAACATTCCGCGTTCAAAGTCTGTTAATTCCCGTCGTGCGGTCATCATCACGTCAAAATCTCTTCACATGAATAACTTGAACAGAAATGAAAGCTCTGCGAAAGCACTGCGCATTTATACCTGTTCTACGCGATGCTACTGCCATCTGAAAATGCATATTGCTATCCCATGACTTTTGTCACTTCAGTGTAAATAGCTAATCTTTTTTCGTCAAATGCCAAATCATAAACTAGTTTTGCAAAATATTCAATTTTTTTTGGTTAAAACTTTCGTAATGACATATCGTGCGTTATGACGAGATGCAGATCGTTAAGAAAGAATTATTCAAAACGTTACAATTCTTTTTAAATTTTCTCGAATTAAAACCAAATTATTTATATAGGCAAAAGAAGGAGTAAAATAAAACTTTAAAAGAAAAAAAAATGTAACACTTATTCACCATTAAAGATAAAAATATCTAAAATAATTTTTTGTTTTTGTTATATTATTCATGACTTAGTTTTTATTGGTTTAACATAAAAAAAGTTCCTATTTCATATTCGATTTTATCAAGGCAAAAATTGTCTCTCAATTTTCAGAAGTGAAATCAGGGTGTTCGCTATCAGAGAAATTAATATATCTTAAAAACGATAAAATCAATTAGTATCAGCCGCTTAAACTGTACGATGTCTTTTTATGATTCAGGCACAGGAAAAAAATTATCTACATGCAAGTTTAATTTAATGCACGAGTCGAGCTGACGACGATGGTGTTAATGTTATCTAAAACATTTTCGTTGTGTATCATTAGCAATATGTTCATCTTCAAAGATACTGCTATCATAATATACTTTAATAGTTTCACTTATAAAATTTCAATGATGCAATTAATAATAATGGCACCATTAAGATTTGGATGTTATAATAGCTTGCGTTTTAATTCTTGCTTCATGTTTTATCTAAGAAATTTCTTTTTAAAAAATATTTGTGCTGATGTTTGAAATATCAGAACGGTAAATTCAAATGAATAGAATTCTCTGGTTTTAATTATTGGGGAACTTTGGAAGAAAAACATCAATTTTTGGTAAAAAAATTACATTCCATATTGGTTTAAGAATATATTTTTTTATCTGTATAGAGTTGGATAGCTGTAGTTAGAGTGTAAAACGAGGTTTTATAACTATTTACCTAATTTCAATATCGATTATAAATATGCCAAAGTAATTATTTCAAGTTATTCAGGAAATATAACACGAACTAACTACGCTTGAAATTATTATTATTATTATTGCTGGAAATTGTTATTATGTTATAATTTTCTTTTTAATCGTTTCATTCATCACTTGAATTTCCATATATTTCATATTTATAAAATGTGTTCCACAGGTTTTTTTGGGTTATTTACAAATTGTGTGAGTTTCACATTATATACTTAAATACAATAATAATTTATGTGGGATTAAGATATTTAATTTTTTTGATGAACATTATCTTTACATATTTTTTTTATAGTTTCAAGGGAAAATAAATATGCATTAGAAGTGAAGTTGTACGGAAAAATAATTTAATTAAAATAATTAAATCCGAACTGTTCTTTTGAAAACTATAAGAGATAAAAGCAAATATTTATAGTTAAATTTAGTTATATTATTTACCTGTAAATATGTGATAAAAACATTTATTTATAAAAACCAAATAAAATATAACCAATAAAAACTATAATAATTTATGTACAATACATATACAATAATGGAATATATTACTAGTTTTATAAGATATATTAATCGTCGTTTCTTTTTAAGATAAAAAAAATTTCAAAACATCAAAAATATTTAAAATTCTTTTTATAAAACAAGAAATAAAAAGCAAGTCTTTCTCTTTTAACAAGTGCTAATTAATCATTTAGAACTTAAGAAAAAAAAATTAACTACTACAAAACTTTTTAGAATGAAGTTGTGAAACAAAATGACTGAATCTCTGTTGTGACAGATATCCACTTCCAAAAATAGAAAATTTGTATAAGTGAACTACTATATTATTCTAAGCAAAATAAACGCTCCAGATCTTTGTTTCAGCCATTTTATTCTTCTTTTTACCACCGCATATTGTGCCTGCATTAAAGAGAGGGCTTATTTTTTTTTCTTCTCGCTGAAAACACTTCTTTCTCAATTTCAAACCAAATCCAATTACACATTTATCGGTTTTTCACGCATAGGACCCGTCTTTGTCGTCTTTTTGGCATTTGTCCCCCCAATGATAAATGGATTCCAAAGCATTTTCTCCTCCCTCTCCTCCCTCTCCTCCCCGTCACTTTTGCAGAGCAGAAAAGATCTCTTTCCTCCCCTTCCTCCTCTCTCGCTGATTTTTCTCCGTCTTTGTCCAACTCCGCCCGGACTAATGGGTATGGTGTAGTAGCTGCTGTTTTCTTTTTTCTTTTTCCTTTTCCTTTTCGTTCCATTTTATTCTATTTTTCTACTTTTTTTGTTCTTTTCTTCCGGCTTAACCGTGTCGTTTGCTACCGGACTATTTCACGAACAAGAAAGCGATGAAATGGTGGCAAAGACATTGGAGAACAAATAGTTGTTTTCGGTGACGGTAGATGGCTGTAGTGTCTTCTTGAGATTAAACAAATATTGAACTGTGCAATTTATTCCTAATGGTGAGAATCTGATAGTTTTTTTTTCCCTTGAAAGACAACTTTTAAGCTTTGCAAATACAGAAACGTTAACAAGCAAACAAATAATATGGATTTTTTTTTTTTTACTATTGATGTTAATTTAGAAATTTTGAAGGAATAAACGTATAGGAGATAATATTATGCAATAGTTGAACTACTGTAAAACCAGGGGAATAAAATTTAAAAGCAATATCAATCAAAATTTTGTGTTTCTTTAAAATCTAACATTAATTTTTCTACGTATGTAACATGGGATTTTTGTATGTTTGTATGTGTATGTGTATGATAAAGTAAAAGTTAAAAACAATAATACTTATCTCCGGATTAGCTATTTTTTCATCTGATGAGTAGCTAAAATATTAAAAAAAATATCATAAGCCCTTTTTTATAGAATAAAAATTGTAATTTTAATATGCTTTATCAATATTAGATCATTGTAACGCCTTTTATTGTTATAATATATCATAAAAGTGAATACAAATATCAATATTTTGTAACAATTTACTTTTATTACACTATCGATTTGTAACATGTGCAACTTTGTATGGCGTGATAAAAAATCAAAGTAACTTATTTAAGAATCTGACTTTTAATTAATATATCCAGAAATAGAATATATAATAAAAATAAAAGAAAAAAGAACGAATTAAATTTTTACAATATTGAAAAAAGAAAAGATCTAAAATAAATTATGAAGGACTTAATTATAAATGTTTACTTGCAGGAATGATAAAGTAATAAGATCTAAATTAACATGATGAAATATTTTCATTAAAAGTATAAAAATTCTAAATTAGAGCTTTATTGCATTTCTAATTTAATTTTAGTTTTGAAATTACAATTAATATATTATCTCATTCAAATTAATGAAATATAACATATTTAAACAAATAGGGCTGTGGTGGCTTATATTTGCAAACAAATAAAAAAAATTGCATATTAAATGTTAAATAATTTATTATTTTAGCATTAATTATTTAATGTTTTTATCATAAGTAATATCATATTTTAAATATTTCATTAAACATTACACGGATTCAATTCCAGTAAAAATATTTTATTATTAAACTTGCTTTTGCTTTCTTAGCATGCTGAAACGAGTTAGTTTACATATTTCGTTATTCATAAAGCTAATACTGTGAAAGGATTAAGATTAATTATAATGGGCACACGTTATGAAGCAAATATTTACTATATTTTAAGTTACACGCTACCCATGTTATATAGCAATTATTTACTGTATTTTAAATTACATACTGACGAACATCAAATGTTAATTACAAAAATAAAAAAAAAAGAAAGGTGGGACATATAATCACACAGGAGAATCCTTGACTACCACTGAGGAAGTTCAGTCTTTATAAAGAGGGTGCTGACGAATCAGCTGTAGCAGGTGCTGTGATATGTACAAAAGGTGGATTTCAATACTTTATTATAACCTCAACTCCAAACGTGACACAGTGAGACCAATCAACAAACAAGACAGTGTCATGAGATACAGTCAATGCTTTGAAAACCGAATATATTCAGTGATGGTTACGAGAATCAAATTTTTATTTGGAATTGAACTTCCACAAAAGAGTTTTCTAACAAGAAAGAGTTCAGAAAAAATATTTTTTGGACGCCAAAGTTTTTAATCTCTATCAATACGGAAATCTAAGACGTGTAGATATTGCAATCTTAGCATCATACTTCCTACTTTTCTTCAAAGAGTGTAGTGGATAAGGATGTCTTGGTAATTTTGAATTTATTGAAATTCAATCATATAATTTGCCAATGATCTGATAATGAGCAGGGATCTCTGTTCTGCTTGAGGTTAGTTTAGTTTCTCACCTCAAACTAAAATTCGCTTTCAATGCTGATGATTGGAACGATAAATCAGTAAACTGATATGCTCCTTGTTAAAAAAGAAAAAAGGAACCTCCAATATGAAAATCTAATATGAGGCAAATGCATTAGGCATAATTTCCCTTTTTTCATTCTAGAGTGTAGTGGATAAGGTATTCTTGGTAACTTTTGAACTTAATGAAATTCAATAATATAATTTGCCAATGGTCTGATAATGAGCATGAATACTTGAGGGATCTAAGTTTGAAGCCCAGACTAAAATTTCGCTTTCAATGCTGATGATTGGAACGATAAATCAATATATAGCATTTCATATGCTCCTTGTTAAATAAGAAAAAAAGAAACGTCCTGTATGCTAGATGAAGATTTTATTCCATTAATTTTGGGGATACCAATTTGTGAAAAAATCCTCTAAGCTACATACTTGGTAATTCTATGTTTACTACATTTCTGTTGCTAATATAAATGGCCATCTGATCGTAACATCATTGCCAAAAAAAAGGTGAATGACTTCTGAGTAAACGTCCCGTATAAAAAAGTGACCTGATACTCAAGTACCAGTATGAATAGAAGGAGTAAATAGACTTTTAAATAAATGCCAAAAGTTGACAGACACTAAAATATTAAACTACAATTAGAATGAATCGAAAGACATCGAAATTTCAAACATATGT
The DNA here is from genome assembly GCA_021605075.1 of Caerostris darwini. Taxonomy (NCBI): domain Eukaryota; kingdom Metazoa; phylum Arthropoda; class Arachnida; order Araneae; family Araneidae; genus Caerostris; species Caerostris darwini. The sequence continues at coordinate 135,358 of BPLQ01007013.1, read as the reverse complement.
AAAAATGCATTATGGATTGAAATCTTTTTTTTTTTTTTTTTAAAAAAGAAGATTTTTATAAAAATCTAGGAATTCATTCCGAGATTTATCGTTTCTGCCCACGAAAAGAACAGGAAAATGATCGGCTAAAAGTTTTGAGGAAAAAAATAAATCCAGGATGATAAATCATCCGATTATTGATGAGTGAATATTGCTGGTAAAGCATCTATTTCTCCGACAATGAAAAAATAAATCGTATATGAATTACTCAAGAATAAGACAGGAAAGATGGTTTCGTTTACATGATGGTTTTTTGAATGAAACCCGGTTTGATCTCGGAAGAAATAATTTTTTTATTTTTATTTTTATTACGATTAGGTAGCTTAAGTTTGAAATTCAGAAGACTGATTATAAAAGGGGAATTTTTAGGTTCATGAAAATGACAAATAGCACATTGCATCAAATAGTTTTTTTTCTTGAAAAGAATCAAAATGTCATCCCAGTAGGAATGACATGAATGGTCAAAAAAGCATTTTTTCCATAAAATTTAGAATGGTTGTGTAGTTTTTTTTTATATGTATAGATAGAATGATTAAAATAACTTTTCGTTTAATTTTTTTTCTCAAAACTGTTGACTATTATATCATTAGGTACTTAATGGCAGATATGTAGCAGATTCAACATAAACTAGGATGCATACCAGAGAGTGCTTCTACACTAAACCACGACCTGATGGCCAATTGGCTAGAGCTCTGACCTTTGGTACCATATGCTCCAGATCCGAATCTTGGCGGTGGCATGGGTTTGTTAGTGGTTCGAAATCTACTTTAAGCTCTAGGTTCCGGTCTGTTAACCCTTGTATTCACAAGATTGTAAATCAACAAACTAAACCTAATCTACACTAAACCCATATTATGCCCCTACAATTTGAAACGAATTCCCACAATGATGATATCTCAGTATTCACATTCTTTTCTGGAATTCTAAGGCACTAGTTTTTCGGATGCACAGCTAGTGTGTAGAAGAGCAGAGTTTAAATAATTTGTAGGAGCTGGCTTCAGTAACGAAGAGTGTGATAATTTGTATACTGCATCAAGCATTGGTAGTGAATATTGCCTGTAGGAGTTTTCCTGGTTTTCTCCCATATGAGGCAGTTATAACGAGAATGTCTTCCTGGAAAAGACTATCCTTCCCTCAACACTAGTCGGTGGGTTTTTCGTGGTAACCATGAAGCCCGCCGATGTTCCACCCTCACCTTTCAAATCTTACGGGTAAATAGGCCTAGGTCCAGGTGAAGTGTGTAAAAGAAAAATCTATTGATTTTTCAAAAGAAAAATCTATTGATAGAAAATCTAATAGAAAAATCTATTGGTTTTTCAAAAGAAAAATCTATTGATAGAAAATCTAATAGAAAAATCTATTGGTTTTTCAAAAGAAAAATCTATTGGTTTTTCAAAAGAAAAATCTATTGATAGAAAATCTAATAGAAAAATCTATTGATTTCATTTTTTAAAAGAATATTTATATCGGACACTGCATTTTCTATTTCTTTTGTCGAGTTCATTTCATGCATGTTAGATAGGATTCAAATCTGACGATTGAAGAAGGGTATGGAGCAGTGCAGATACTTAGTAAAGGACATTTTTTCAGCTGTCAATTTTGGTTCGTTGCCTTGTTGAAAGGTCCACTAGTTTCCAAGCTGTTATCTGTGCTACTACAGATGCCTACTCATTATCTTGAAATGATTCATCATGTCTTCAGTGAAGCTTAACTTTCCAATACTGGAAGGAGACACTGAACCTCAAATCGCTCATTTTTTTATATATTCTGTAGACGTAATTTTGTTTTTATTATCTACTTTTATAAAATATCATTTAATGTATTAAAAAAAAAAAAACGTTCCCATAAATTAATTTTAAAAAAAGTCTTTATAATTTCTTGAATATCGCTATTTTAATAGGCGTGTGTGCTTTTGTGACTGACTGTATATGATTGTGGAAGGTATTTTTAAAACATAACTATTAGCTTACCTTCTAAATTATAACAAACAAATAGGAAAAACTATCTTTAAATATGTTGCTGTTGTCGCATCCCATGCAGAGTACAAGAAAATAAAATATCGTGTTGCTTCCGAATAACGATATGCTGATTGTCATCGAGTATAAATTCTCTTCCGAAGGATGGTCCAGACAATGTATGACGATTGCAATAGCTGGGCAATGAAGGACATAATGAGGAGTAAGCTCGACATTAGGGCAGTTGCCCTATTTTTGGTGTTTTTAAACGCTATTAGCAAAACTTTTCATATTCTTAGAGCTTCATCCTTAATCTTGTGAGAGTAGTAGCTGTTTTTCTGTCGACATTTAATTCTTTAATTTAGTATTTAGTTTTAATCTTAGAAGGAATTATAATTTTAGGCAAGGCATTTGCATCTGCAAGGGAAGTAGGAATGGCAGTTTGATCGAGACCTCTGTTATTCTTCTCCAAAGAATCTGCTATTTCATTAAATTCCAAATCCACATGAGCAGGGATCCATTGCATGATATACGTTCTGTACAAGTAGTGGATTTGTTCTAAAAGAGATATATTGTTCAAGATAATACTTGAAAAACTACTTGTACTACTACTATTAATACTTGATAATATTATTAAAAGCCTGTAAAGCAGACCTTGAATCAGTGAATATAGTAATTCCATTCATTTGCTGTTATGGAGGTAGATTCAGATAGGCCTCAAAGGCCTTTTAAATGGTCAGAGATCTCTGTGAAGTTCCCATTTTTACAGCACATGCAGCAATTTCCATCCATCTTTAATTACAAAATTTATTAAAAAGTGTATTGGATTATATCATATATTATATTTAAAAAAGGATACATTCGAATATGTAAATTTGTAAAATTTAAGTTCAATTAATGCAAAAATTTAAAATGTTTGTATTAAATAAAAGTCTTAATCAAATTTTGAAATGTAAGATAATGAGAAAAAAAGATATAAGAAATAAGTTATAAAACAGAATATTTGTACAAAAATAACAGAACCAATTTATTTAAACATCTAAAACACACGTTCAAGTAAAAGATAAAATGAAACGTTCTTTGAAGGAATCGCAGTTTACAAGAATGGAAGATGAACACGCTTCTTACAAAGAAAACATTCAATAACAAAAAGAATCCTTTCCCTTTTATCGAGTATTTGTTCTGAGAGAACAAAAAAAAAGTAACAAATGTTTCCGAATCTAATATTTACACTTCCTTTTTTGAAAAAGAAGACGTCAGCAAGTACTTTCAAACTTTTATGAGAAAGCAACATTTCTTTATTCAACATTTTTAGAAAATTCAAGTGCAACATAAGAATTTACGGAAGCGATATTTTGGAATGAAAGGTAAGCCTTTGGTTTTTTTACGAGTAGCTACGAAGAGAAAATGTTTTTATTGGCGTGTTTTTTCATTTTACAAATTCTGAAGATTTCACCCAAACTGAACACTTTGAATTGGAATTTCAAAAAAGCCTAAGATATCTATTATTATTATATTTCTGAGTTCCCAACAGCATTCCATAGTACAAATTCCTGGTATAATTTTAATGTAAAGGAGAACTTATGTTCGAATTCTTTGATAGCGTTCGTTGCAATCGCTGCTTTCAGAAACAAGGAGACTCAATGGCGATTGAGACAAGCGTCTCACAACGATAATCCTCCTTTCTGGTGCAAGATTTATCGACATTCTGCCTAAAAGACACACACAAATGAAGTGTATATTACTACTAAAAGTCCTAGGGAGAAAATGGGTTTCTTCAACATATGCCAGTGAGCTGTTTTTACAGAAGTTCTTGAGGAACTTCTTTATGAACAGCTCACCTAAGACCAGCTGATTTACAATAACTGCATATTTTTAACATACAGCATTTTATGTACTTATTTACGGGAATTACTAAAATGTAAATTTTTTCCCTGTATGCGTTTAATCTGCTATGAATTTAACATTTGCCCTTTTTTTACAAAGATATCACTACTTCGAAAAGTCAGCATTGGCCTTTAATTATGATAATAAGAATAAACTTCTTTTAGTTTTTATAGAACTTATCTAACATCGCTCATCTAAGATCAGCTAAGAGTATTAAGGGGCCTATTGATTTACAGTAAGAACAGCAAGAAATTTATAACATTAGGCATTTTTTGTACTTCTTTATCGGTAATGTAATATTTTTAATTTTATTTATTATTTTTTTGCGATGAAAGTATTTATTCGTCATTGAATTTCACATATAAATTTGCTCTATATTACACAAAAATCTCTTCTATAAGTGTGCATTGGTTCTTTATTATTTTAGCAACACTCTCTGGGGTGACACCTGGAGGTTTCGAGCCTCGTTCTGCTCTTCTAAACACTAAGGTAAGGCCTTCCTGTCCTACTGGTTTTTCATGTACATCCATAGCATAAATAAAGGAACTTCTTTCCATTCCATTGCCTGACTTTTGGAAAAAATGCTAACCACCAGGCTATTTTAAGGACTACATAGTAAAAATTGAGCATTATAATTATTTTATTATGTTCCTTTAAAAAATCTAACAATTACATCTACAATCTTACAATCTTAATTAAATCTACAAAAAAAATTACACATCTGACAAGTCTAATTTTTCTTCTAAATCAATTATATTTTAAATTCATGTACTGTACCCCAAAAAGAGTATCTGTTATCAAAGTTTAGTAACATTGAGTTTTTACCGGAATACCGATGTGTAACTGTTTTTATATATTTTTATAATTGTTTAAGTGTATAATAAACTGCTAAATTTCATTGATATTTTTTCCCAAAGTATAACATATTATTATATTTGCTCTAGATATTGAACATATCTATCAATTACATTAGTTATTAAAAAATAAATTATTATATATGTTCAAAAAGACAATTTAGTCTTTTTTTAAAAAAATTAGTCAAATTAAATGAATAAACTGAATTTTCAAAATCGCTGAAATAAAACAATCGCGTAACTTACAATTGCTTCAATTTTAAATTTAAAAAAAAGAATACTTGAAAAAGTTGTGATATTACACATTTTTGGTAGTATCATTTTTGATAGATATGAAGTTGCATCTGTATTTGCTCGAAATCTGTATGGATACGAAATAATCTGTATCTACTGGAAATCTTTTCGGATACTAGACATTAGAAACAATACAGGACTAGGAATAATAACCACAGCAGATTGGATTAATATTAGCATTCAGATGGGATATTAACTACATATTCTATTTGATTTCTGATTATTTTGCGTCTTATGTCTTTTTATTGTGCTCCACTGAGCTAGAGATTAATAACCATCTTTATCATCAAACTATATTACATGAAATTAGAGGAATTTATGCAGTTTTTATTAAAATGTTCCAAAATATGTTTATTAATATATATATTGATTCATTTTTTGCATGATAGAAATGTAAAAAAAGAATTTAATTTTTAACATGCAAAATTATATCACTCAATTTAATTCACTGTATACAAAGGGTGTTTACACAATGTCATAACAATCTTGAATACATATATATAAAGAGAGCAAATACATGTCGTCGGAGTATTTGGTTGGAATGTATTTAAATGAAATAATTTCAATTCCGGTATGATTTTTTGCTCCAAATATAAAGCAATAGATTTAGAACTATGACTGGTAGCTTTATACTGACACACAGTAAAGATTGATTGATTGAAGTAACACAATGAAGAATTGTTTTGGTAAAATGGTAGAATGTTTTATCTGAAAATTGGCGTTATAAATATTTTTGATAGTAATCCGATTAATTTGGCCATGTTTTTTCTTTTCTTAATTTAAAAAATTCCATTATAGTAATCCGTCCTGTAATAATAATCATGTATTTATTCATGTTATTATTTATATTGTATTTATATTGTATTACTTCATGTATTTCCATTTTTTCAAAACTAACTATCTTTATATATGTTAAATGTATGGAAGCCTTGTTGTTGTCATATTCCTCATGGAAGAAGGGAAAAAGGAGGCAGCTTCTGTTTTTGATGGAGCACCCGTAGGTAGAAATCTGACTTCTGCTTCGTGTCGCAGCAGATGGAGGACATTACCTTCGGGAAGGAATTTTAGAGGGAACTACCCCATATTTGCTTATCGTATGGGAATAAAACCCAGAAAACTCCCACTTGATAGGAAAGAAGTAAAAAAAGAAACTTATTTTTTGCCAAACATTTGCAACCATTATATACATAATTGGCTTCCTAGTATTTCTTCATTAATAAGCAATGCTATAATCATGTTGAAATTTTTTTACTTCACTACAGATTGTCTATTAATTATTACTGTATTAACAAGTGCTTATTATTTCATAAAATTTATAATTTATATGAAAGAATCCCGATAATATTCAATAATCATTATGTAAAAGTTACAAAATAATTCAAAATAAATTAATGTGATTATACTTAACACTGGGCAATGGACTTGTTACAATTTGTTTTCTTCTTCATTTATATAAGGAATAATTAGGCGCAAATTCAACCTTTTAAAAGAGACATCAGTATAGAAATCTGGACCACAAAGTAAGAAATGAGAAAAACAGTCAAATTTTTAGCATTTTTGAGGAGGTAGTATTCAAGTAATGATAGTTGAAAATGTTGATGTACACAAACAAAGGATTCATTAAATATCGTTTTTATTATCCCAATTTAGGCTCTGAGATGGATAGAACCCTTAAATTCTTTGGAAAAGCTGCAGTTGTACAAAAAATACTTCTATTAAAAAAAATTTAACAACTAAGATAATGTTGGCCCATTTTTTTACACACATACTTCCCTCTTCAAGACATATTTTAAATATTTGTTGGTAGCGTATAGATTCGATGCGTTATAAAAATTAAAAATCTTTTCCACTGCTAATCGTTCCAAACGGCGTAAGCATACAATTTTTATGAATTAATATTCAAAACATTTATTTTTGAATTCAAATTCCTTCTTATTCAAAAGTTTTTTTAGAAATAACTTATTAGTAATGCATTATGCATTATGCCAAAGAGAAATTAATTAGTATCTTGAAGAAAAAAAGCGAAATATGATCTTGACATGTAAGAAGAAACATCAATAATGTTATTATTTAAATGTTGGCAAAGAGTTATTTTGAATATCACATTAATGAAAGAGAAGAATATCTTTTGTACATTAATGTAATGGAGAAATGTGAGTCATTTGAGACAAACAAAAAACAAGATTTATTACTCATATTTACATCTAATGAGGACCTAATGCTAATTCCCTAATAGCACAGTGTCAAATGCTTTTGACAGAGTTGATCGAATCTTAATTTTTAGGCCTCTCATTACGTTCCTTGTTATGCAGATGCAGGTCAACGCCTTTTCATTATAAACCGTATCTTGAATAAATAGTTCCGATTCAAGAGCGGAAGAAGACAATCGATTAAAAGCTGCCCTTCGGCTTGACCTACTTTCTTAGGCGCAAGCATACGATTCATCTGGGAGCTGCAAATCGTCTTCTTCATTAACGTATTATCTGTCACACTTTTGTGCTCCGTTTGGTCATATTTTTTTGTGTGTCTTTTTATGTACTTTATGAGGGTTTTTTTTATTATTTTTTACTGAGGTGACATTTGTTTATTTCTCGAATCAAGATGATAAATGATAATTCGAAAATAAATGTCCTTTCTCGGGAAAGGAATATTGACTTCAATCCGTTTTGTGTCGAGAATAAATAAATTTCAATGTCAGATTGCTCATAACTCAATGTTATTTTAATGTACTGTTCATTCGGTAGAATAGGAAGGAAAAAAAATCTGTACTGTCAAATACTTTTCTTTATTGAAAGTTTGCTTTCGACATTTTATTCTTATCATATTGAACAGCGAGTTCGAATCTTACAACAATATTTGACAGGTACACAGAAATTAAAAATGTTCATAATATTTTTTTCCTGTAAATTTCTTTTCTATATATTTATTACTTTAAGAAGAATGAAGCAAAATTCTGTCATAAATAACCACAAAAATAATGATGTTGAGACGTTTAATCAGTATAGTTTAAAACCTTTTTTTTTCGCTTAATGAACGTAATTAGATTAATTAATTACAAACAGTGTACAAAAAAGGAAGTTTTGAAAAAAAAAAAAAAAGAAAATTAGTATTTTTTAAATAAGGAAAGTATTTTATTTATTTTTTGAAGGGGTAATTTTTTTTAAAGGAAGTCTTCCCTTTTATTTAAGCAATCTGTCTGAATCTATAAATTAAATTCGATTTTCTTTTAATTTGGATAATGTAAGTTAATTGATTACAATCTCGTATAATTAATTAATAATTACGACGTAACTTCAAAAATAAAAATTAAAAATTTCTACGATGCATCTTTAATCTGTCAGAATCAATTTTCGTTTTGAATCCGCCATTCGAAACTGTTGATTAAAAGTACCTCATTCAATTATTTTTGAGATAGCTGGGAAAATTAAATTTTTTCAATTAGGAAAACGGACGAGAGTTGTTCACTTTTATGAATATTAGCAGATGCTGCAAACCATCTACAAAGTTTTCAAAGTTTAAAATATTATTTAAAAGCATGCATCTTGTAAAATACATTTCTTAACATTTATCTTCTGCAATTCATTTTTGAGTCTTTTTTAAACATTTATTTATTTACATGGTAATATTTCTGTATTTAGTTAGGTCATAAATCTAAAAATATTTTTGTGGGTTTATACTTGAAATACTTACTATTCTCATATTTTGAAAATAATTTTTGATGTAGATTCACTTCATTCTTCCAAATATCTGCCCATCGAAGCCTATTGACCATTTTATAACAACGCATTTCTTTCGGCTGATAAACTTTGAGACACTTATATTACCACAATTTGTAACAAATCCCTTAACTGGAGCTTTATTATTACCCTTCTTTTATTATCAATTACACTCTTTTAAAAGCATTTCTCGAAAAAAGTGAGTATTTTTATTTAAATTAAGTTTGCGTAAAACCCATACATGTGTATTGAAATGGTTACAAATTCAAGGTCTCAGGAACCATTAGTGGTTACACAATTACACATCTAATGTATGTGAATAATTGGTGAAACTTTCCCTGGCATTGATACATATTTGTATACGTCTACGGATGGAGTGAAAAAGAATGCTAATCATATCCTTCGTTGCGACACACATTTTCCTCAATTGTTGCTCAATGTTTGGGATATTGTAGGTGTGTCCTGAATCTAGCAGCCTACCACATCCCTTGGAAGCTCTATTGCCAAAATATCGAATGAATTGCTGGCAAATGACTACTGTCAATATCATGAAAGCTGTCCTAAGACATACGAAAAGTATGGTGAATATTATGAGAAATTCGCAAGGCGGACGTTCCATGAAAGATAATGCAGATAGGTTTGGGATATCACAATATACAAACTGTTTGAAAGCCTACTGACGATTTCTCCTAAACGCCACAAGTAACGTTCTTGCAGTGCGTAGGTGGAGCCACGGCTACATCTGCACATTATTTTAAAAAAAAATATTTTAATAAATCAAGGAAGAAGTAAGAAAAAGAAACAAAATATAATTATTTTTCACAAAACATTTGCAACCATTATATATATAATTAAGTTCCCAGTATTCCTTCGTTCATAAGCAATTTTATAGTCATGTAGGTATTTTTTTAATTCACTACTGAGTGTCTGCTAATTACTGCTATATTAACAAGTGCATAATATTTCATAAAATTCATAATTTACGAAATCTCAATAATATTGAAATAATCATTATTTAAAAGTTAGAAAATAATTAAAAATAACTTAATGTGCTTATACTTCACACTGGACACTCGTCTTGATATAATTTGCTTCTTTCTTCATTTATATTAGAAAAAATTAGGCGCAGATTTCACATTTTTAAAGAGACATCAGTATAGAAATCCGGCCACAAAGAAAGAAATGAGGAAAACTGTCAAATTTTTAGCTTTATTTTTAGTAGAGTACAACCACACTACTAAAAATAAAGCTAAAAATTTGACAGTTTTTCTTCATTGTAGTCATGTTGATGTACACAACCAAAGTATTCATTAAATACTATTTTTATTAGCACGAGTTAGCTCTGACATGGATAGAACCCATAAATTCTTATTTGGAAAAGCTGTAGTTGTACGGTTTAAAAAAAATTTAAGTACTAAGATAATGTTAAATGTCCACTTTTTTACATATATACTGCCATCTTCAATGCATATCATAAATATTTGGTAGTGGAGTATAGATTCGATGCTTTATAAAAATTAAAAATCTTTTCCAATGCTAATCGTTTTAAAAAGCGTATGTATACAATTTTTATTAATTAATTTTCAGAATATTTATTTTTGAATTCAAATTCGATTCTTATTCAAAAGTTTTTTTAGAAATAACTTATTAGTACTACCATTAATGCATTATGCATTATGCCAAAGAGCAATTAATTAATATCTTGAAGAAAAAAAGCAAAATATGATTTTGACATATAAGAAGAAACCTCAATAATGTTATCCTCCTCTAATGTTGGCAAAATGTTATTTTGAATATCACATTAACAAAAGCGAAGAATATATTTTGAACATTAATGTGGGTGAAGAAATGTGAGTCATTTGAGACAAACAAAAAACAAGATTTATTACTCATATTTACATCTAATGAGGACCTAATACTAATTCCCTAATAGCACGTTGTCAAATGCTTTTGACAGAGTTGATCGAATCTTAATTTTTAGGCCTCTCATTAAGTTCCTTGTTATGCAGATGCAGGTCAACGCCTTTCCAGTATAAACCGTATCTTGAATAAGTAGTTCCGATTCAAGAGCGGAACAAGACAATCGATTAAAAGCTGTCCTTCGGCTTGACCTACTTTCTTAGGCGCAAGCATATGATTCATCTGGGAGCTGCAAATCGTCTTCTTCATTAACGTATTATCTGTCACAGTTTTGTGCTCCGTTTGGTCATATTTTTTTTTGTGTCTTTTTATGTACTTTATGAGGTTTTTTTTTTATTATTTTTTACTGAGGTGACATTTGTTTATTTCTCGAATCAAGATGATAAATGATAATTCGAAAATAAATGTTCTTTGCTTGGTGAAGGAATATCGACTTCATTACGTTTTGTGTCGAGAATAAATAAATTTCAATGTCAGATTGTTCATAGCTGAATGTTATTTTGATGTACTGTTCCTTCGGTAGAATAAGAAGAGAAAAAACCTGTACTGTCAAATACTTTTCTTTATTGAAAGTTTGCTTTTAACATTTTATTTTTATCATATTGAACAACGAGTTCTAATCTTACAAAAACATTTGACAGGTATTCAGAAATTAAACATCTTCATACAATTTTTTCGCATAATTTTAATTCCTATATTTTTATTTAACTCTAAGGCAAAAATCTGTCATAAATAACCTCAAAAATAATGATGCTGAGATGTTTAATCAGTATAGTTTAAAAATTTTTTTTTTCCGTTTAATGGACGCAATTATATTAATTAATTACAAACAGTACACAAAAAAGGAAGTTTCGAAAGAAAAAAAAAATTAGTATTTTTTAAATAAGAAATTTTATTTATTTATTTATTTTTTTTTGAAGGGGTAATTTTTTTTTAAAAGGAAGTTTTCTCTTTTATTTAAGCAATCTGTCTGAATCTCTTTAATATAAATTAAATTCGATTTCCATTTAATTTGGATAAAGTAAGTTAATTGATTACAATCTCGTATAATTAATTAAGAATTACGCCGTAACTTCGACAAAAATTTTTTTCTCTACGATGCATCTTTAGTCTGCCAGAATCAATTTTCGTTTTGAATACGCCATTCGAAACTGTTGATTAAAAGTACCTCGTTCAATTATTTTTAAGATAGCTCGGAAAATTAAATTTTTGCAATTAGGGGAACGGATGAGAGATGCTAACTTTTATGAATATTAGCAGATGCTGCGAACCATCTACACAGTTTTCAAAGTTTAAAATATTATTTAAAAGTATACATCTTGTAAAATACATTTCTAAACATTAATCTTCTGCAATGAAATTTTGACTTCTCTTTTAAAAGCTTAATTTATTTACAAAGTAAAATTTCTATATTTAATTAGATTATAAATAAAAAAAAAAATTGCGGATTTATATTAGAAATTATTTTAATCAGTTACTATTCTCATATTTTGATAAATAATTTTTGATGTAGATTCCCTTCATTCTTTTTAATATCTGGTCATCGAAACTTATTGATCACTTTATAACGACATATTTGTTTCGGCTGATAAACATTGAGACACTTATATTTCCGCAATTTGTAACAAATCCCTTAATTGGATTATTATTATTAACTTCCTTTTATTATCAATCACACTCTTTTTAAAAAAATTTAATCATCTCGTAGAAAGTGAGTTTTATTTAAATCAAGTTTGCGTAAAACCAATGCACATGTAAAGAAGTGATTTCAAATTCAAGGCCTCAGGAGACATGGGTGGATAGCAATTACACATCTAATGTATGTGAATAATTGGTGAAATTTTACCGGGCTGTGATGCATATTTGTATACGTTTGCGTAAGGAGTGAAAAAGACCAGTAATCATATCCTGCGATACATGCAATCAGGATTTCCTCAACTGTTGCTCAATGTTTGGGATATTGTAGGTGTGTACTGAATCTAGCAGTCTGACACTTCCCTTGGATACTCAATTGCCAAAATATCAAATGCATTATTGGCAGATGAATATTTTCAACAGCATGAAAGCTGTCCTAAGATATACGAAAAGTATGGTGATTATTATGAGAAATTTCCGAGGCGGACGTTAACTAAAAGATAATGCAGATAGGTTTGGGATATCATAAATATATAGTTGAGCTGTTGAACTCTCAGAATGATTAGAAGAGATCTGTTGTAGTAAGAAAGAACACTGCACCGCATCACACTCGTGTCTTTGTAAAAGAATTATTGGGATCACTGGTCCTGGAACCTTCACGCATGGATCGGAGTGTCATCTACACCACGACTTCGGAATTCATTGCTGAACGGCTGGGGCTAGGCTAGTCTACTGGCTAATTAATAGGCATTTTCATAAACAGGATATAAACAGCAGAGCAGGAATTCCAAAACCACTTGTCACATCTGCTAATGCCAAACGTCGTCTGCTGTGGTGCCACAACCACCAAACCTGGTTGATTGATAAGTAGAAGACAGATATTTATAAGTTCAGACGAAAACTCTTAGAATTTTGTTTGATGAATTCTTTCGCACTTTTCCTCACAACAGGACGAATACAAGTTTGGAGCCAATTGCCAAGCATGGAGGTGTATCTACCATGGCAGTCATATCGTGTTTTTTTTTGCCTGTAAATCGTAACCCTGAAAGGAAAGATCACTGTGAAGAAGTACAGAGAAGTTTTAGCTTAGAAGTTTTAGCCTGTGATGCATATTTTGTGTCCTACAGGAGATGGAATTCTTCAGAATGATATTATTTTTATTCAGGCAGCGGGATCATGATCCTGTCCAATCATGATTTGATGAACACGGAGATGAAACGAAATATTTACCTTGACCCTCAAAATTTCCCGACCTCAATATCATCGAACCATTATGGTCTATTTTTAATCGATCAACTCTATCCTCCACTGGCATCTCTCCTGGAACTTTCACAATATCTCCATGAAAAATAGCTCAATATTCCTCTAAATATTATTCAGGACTTGTATGATTAAATTCCAAGACAAATCCAAGTTGTATTACATGCCAAAGGCGATTCTATGCCATATTTGTAAAGGATTCCTTATATTTCTAGGAGCTTTCCATTTCCAATTAAAAACATCTGAATAATTATATATATATATATTCTCTTATTGTGTTTTCATTTTTTTTTGCAATATATATGATTTATATAATCTTATTTATATATTTTCTATTATAATGCAATATAAAGATTAAACTCCAGAATAAATTTTAAAGAAATAGCAAAAATGTAAGTTATAATAACAAAATAAAATGCTTTGTTACTATGAGAAGAAAGATTTTTTTCGCTTAGAACAATAAAATTTCACGAATTTGAAAAATCCTAATAGAATAAGATTTGAGTAATATTCATTGCATCTTTTATGGCTCCTATGGAAGTCTCCGGAAGAAAAGCTGAAGATTTATAATCTTTCTTTCGGTATAAATTACAATAGTTTCCTCACAAATTTGTGCAATGTATGATTGATGATTCCAGACTTCTTACTATAAATAATTTTATTTTATCACTCTAATTTTCAATTTTTTTTCTACTTGATGTTGCGTATTCTCATAAATGTCACCTCATCATAAAATTTGTATTCGTCGTAAAGATACATCGTTTCATAAATTTTTCAAAAATGTTCTCTTGACTTATTTGGAAATTTAATTTGGCTATCATCTAAATAAGAATTTTGCTTGCAGTGACATTTCTATTTCATAGAACATGAATTGATTGGACCTTAGGAAACTTTAAAATGAATTATAAAAAGTGATACAGTTAATAAATTAAAAAATTAAAACTATTTTTTACTGCTTAAAAATTTTTTTTATTGAAATTCATTTGGTAAAATTCCCAAAAATAAAATAAATATCTGTAAAGTTTAAAATTTAATAATTTTTACAATACCCGAATATTTAATACATAATTTAGCAGCAGATCTTAAAGCCAGAAAATCAGATATCAAATTATGCCGATTGGCATAATTTGGCAGTTTTAATTCTGAAATTGTGTTAAAAACCGCCAAGGAGCTTTTTATGACCTCGAGGCTTAAGGATGATATAAAATGTTTCAAGATGTATCTCCATCTTTGCTGTTGCCAAGCTAATAGCTGCCCCTTAATTTTTTAGTAGTATCCAGTAATTTGGCGAAAAATGGATGTCACTGTCACCAAATTTGTTGCCAAGATCGCGAATTTTACGATATTTCTTAATTTTTTGTCTTGCGTAGAAGTTAGTGACGTATTGTTACAGAACTAAAGAAAACTACATAGTAAATAAAATAATGAAAAATATAAGAAAAATTATAAAATTATTAATTAACTAAAATATAAATTACTTAACTTAATTTATTTACAAACACTCAGTATATAATCATGGAATCTATTTATCTATCTATATATATATATCTGTAAATATGCAAACATTTATTTTTTCTGTAACCAACTAAATATGTTGCAACACATAGACAGAAAATACCATTTTGAAATAAATCCTTGTTACATTAATAAGAACTCTATTTTTTCCTCTGCAATTTGATGTTATTTTATGAGTGACACATTAATGAAAATATGAAATAAAACCTAAAAAAAATGTGTATGCATTATAATCAATCACCTTTCTTTTTCATGAAGAGCAATTTGTGCCCAGCAAGGCCTGAAGCCGATATTTTGTTTGTCTTATTCCTAGGTAAACTACTGCCCTGTTGATCTAACGAAAGAATCTGTGCGGGGTGAGTAGAGCCTTTCTCCTTGACGCGTGCACATAATTTGTACAAATATTTCTTTTTCATCCATGACAGACAAGGAATTGCTTTTACAGCGGAGCGATTGATGAGAAATTGATTAATTAAATTTTCAGAAATGGCTAAATGACTGTTCGAAATGGTAGAGTGTATTTCAGAAAGATCATATCACACCAATACTTTTAATTCATTTCCAATTTGATTAAGTAGGAATCATGCACATCAAATAGCGGCAATAGCATCTTCAGTTATTAAGATAAGAAAGCTAAAAAAGGGTAAATCATTAGATTCTGTGGAATTTAGGAGTTTGCATAACAACATGTTTTATTGTTTAACTCTATAATTAATTCTAGAGAAATAACAATAAAGGTATTCATCCTATGTTTTCAAGATCGGTGGTTTTTTAAATTTAATGGTCTTAGCGAAGGTGGGATCACTCATAAGTTGTGGGTGAGAATATTGACAATGAAGAAGAGTGGGGAAAGGTTCTTATCACAACCATTTGATAGTACCCTCTGGTAACACTTCCAATAATGAAAATTACTCGACTATTTATGAAATACAAACATTTCACACGAACGTCTACAGTTACTTCCTGGTACTGAAAAAACAAGCTCATGGTACTGAAAAAACAGTTTGCTCTTAATAACAGCAGAATTAGGGTGACTATAAGTGATACCTTCTAATTGTGCTTGGCTTAATATTCATGTTAAATAATAACAATATTAATGTTAGCAAACCTAATAAAACTATTTTTTGTTCTAATGCAACTGACAAACACTTAGACAATTGTCTTCGATGCCTTAAGGCAAGCGCTGCACAAACGTTACTCACTTCACATTACCCTGGAGGTGCGTGAAGCATAAGATAAGCTACGGACGCGGAGTAACACGACCTCCGCAACGCTCTACGATCCTGTTAGACCGGAACCTACGGCTTAAAGTGGATTCCGAACTACTACATACATCCATGGCGCCGCCAGGACTCGAACCCGAAACCTGTGGTACCGAGCGCCAGAGCGCTAGCCACTAGACCATTCAGGCCAATAAAATTATAAAATTTACTAAAATCACAATTGAAATCCTCAAATAAATGGGCAGAAAATATTATCACAACTCAAGTAAAGAATGGAGACGTGACTAACAGCCCTCTAAATCAAAATTGCCACCAATCATTGTTAAGCAGTGTGATACTCAAAGGAAACTTTCGCTATGAAAGGTAGTAAATTTTGAAGGAAAAATCATATTAAAGTTGTCTGGGTTAAAGCCTTAAGTGTTTCTCAGTAGATATTGAAAAACGCCGGGAAATATCTAAAATAAAGTAGAATTTCTTAACAATTACTTAAAAAAAAACAATGAAAAAAAAAAACCAAAGGTAATTTAAATAAATTTTAATTTCTACTTCAAAAGAAGAAAATAAAGAACTCATTGCTGGAAGTTTCAAAAATAAATCAGCTAATTCATCTTAAAACTTGAAAATATTATTTCAGTCTGGAAAATCCTCTTCCTGTAAAACGAAAAAAAAAAAAAAAAAAAAAAAAAAAAAAAAATAACTATATATGATTTCAGTAAGCTTCTCCATTTAACTGTAAAAATCAAAAAATTTAACGGAAAGCAGGAAGTGTCGTATTGTTTCTCTTGCAATTATTTTCATCAGTACTTTGAAAACTATAATTATAGGAAGAGATGTTTAAAATGTGTTGAAAAACACTATGATCTATGAAAGAATGATCTATGAAGGAGAAGTTAGAAAATATCTAGTTTATAAAATTTTTTGAATATGGACACATTACTACTTTTAGAGGATATCAAAAATTTCTCATACTAAGAATGCAAACTGCTACAACTACTAGAACATCTATTACTACCACTGCAAAATTTTTACAGCTATGAAAATAGACCAAAGTAGATCCTTTGCCAATATGGTAGAAGGTAAAACCTCTAAAAGAACTCCATCGCTTACCCCTACAAAGGGAACCAATATAACAACTTTAATCTACTAGCTTTAGACAATTTTAATAAAGCTATACGCGTCTTAAAAAGTTATTGTTATTTTTAACGTCATAGGTACTTTTGAGAATATTTCTTAAAAATTAAACAATTGTAACATTGATTTCAGTAAATTACAAATTGAACTTCAATGCTGCTTTGAAAATATTTTCAACTATTTTAATGGTTATACTGGTTACCAGTCTTAAAATTTGTTACTGAAACTCAAATGGTAAGATGCTTGATTTTAAAGATTTCATTAACAGTCATAACCCAGAAATTTTTTTAATTTAAAAAAACCATATCTATTAAAAAAAAACCTCGTTTATTCTAAACTACCTCGATAATAGAAATCATAGTTAAAAAACTACTAGACCATATGATGGAATAGGAATTTTCATTAAAAACAATATTTCTCACAGCGAAATGACTCCTCCTCAATTAATTCCATTCAAATAACAGTTATAAATGTTCTTGTTGATAAAGGAGAATAAAGGCATCCGATTTATTCCTTCTCACAGTAAAAAAAATTGCAGAACGTAACAGAGCACGTAAGTTTTGACACCTTTTTCGAGATATAGCCTTTAAACTAATTACAATAGAGCTCAAGCCAAACTTCAAAGAAATTTTTATCTTCACTCAAAATTCTTGGATCGATGGCTTACAGACTCTATATACGGCCGACGACTCTATCTGAAGTACAATTAGTCAAATTAAAATACAAACGATCTTAAAGATTCTAATTCTATGACAACGATTGACCAAGATAAATAAGAAATACTAACAAATAGCTTTAAGCATCAGTTCCAAATCAACAAACCCACTTACAAAAAAAATACAGTTAAAGCATTTATCTCTAAACTTCTCTTTATTCCTTAATCAAAACAAGTAATATATAAAAAAAAAAAGTTAAAGTCAATTTCTACTTTTTTTTTTTGGTATATTGCAGAAAGTCCTTTATAAATAATTTTCATTCATTTTTGTTAGTTTACCTGGCGCCATCTATTGGTAGATATATGCGACTTAAATCTAAAAAAACCCTAAAATTAATGAAATTTAATTACTGAATTAATATTTGAAAAAAAAACTGCATTAACATCAAGTTTCATCCACTACAAGTTCAAAAAAAGTATTTGAACTTGAGTGGATGAATAAAAAGTATTTTTTGAACGATGGAAAATTTGAACAAGATATATATAGGGAGAGTGTGAGTTAATAGAAGGAATTGAAAAAATATCACCCATACAAGATTTTCCAATATTTATGATTATATAACAAAACTCCCTTGGTATGGATAACATAACTATAAAATGCTAAAAAACCTACTATTCAAATAATTTTATAGAATAACAAGTCTGATCGAAGTAATTTTTAAACATGGATACTTTCGTTTGTCTTGGAAAACTGCAACAATTCATTCCATCTTTTAACCCGGTTTTACCCTACGCCTCTAATTCTTTAAATTACTGATCCACCTATTGCCAACACTAAGTAAATTAGCTGAGCACATTATACTTAGAAAACTAAATCACATCTCACTAAACACTCGATTAGGATTCCTCATCAATTCGGTTTTACGACAAATCTCTCTGCTATTCAAACTTTTTAAGACTATAGAACTCCCCTCTGAGGGACATATCAAAAAATCTATCACTGGATCCATCTTTTTAAAGATTTCCAAGTTTATTGATAAGGTATTAATAAATGGTATAATCCATAAATTTCATGCATACGATTTTTCTATTTATCTAATTCATCTTATTTAGTCGTATATTATTAAAAGGAATTTTGTGGTTAACCACTTATATCAGGTACATTAACGCCGATGTACTCAGGCTCTCTAATTGAACCTATTTTTTTCAAAATTTTCCTCAACAATACTTTTGCAAATATTTTACAAAATTACTTTCACGCATTTGAACCTTGGCTTATCTGGTGGAAAGTTAATATTAATGTTGACAAAACAAAAGTTGCTCTGTTCACCAGAAAATATACTCAGCCTCCTAACATTACTATGTTTAACCACTCTATTAACTGGTCTACTGAAACAAAGTACCTTGGTGTCATATTAAATAAAAGACTAACCTATACTTCCCATACAAACAATATTAAAAGAAAATATAATATCTACCTTCATATGCTCATATGACAGTAATTCCAAACCTTCTACTTTGAAAACAAACTAATTACTTATATTTATTATATACGCCCCATTATAACCTGTGCATGTCTAGTTTGGGAATCTTTTGCCACGTGTCATATTAATTTTATACAAATATTAAAAAATAAAATAATAAGAATGATTACTGGTAAGAATGACATCAGGTATGAATCAGTATCATCAGAATGACAGTCAGGTATTCTTTTGACTTCTGTAATATTAAAAAAAACCCTTTATTTTTGTACTTGCCAAAGATTTTTAAATGTAAATAACTCTGATAATACTCTATAAATCACTCTCTAATATAAATAATTCCGATATTCAAAATTTACCTAGCTATGATTATTCTCTCCTCATTAATTCAAAGCTTCCTCCGGCAGTGCTAATAAAACTACATTCTCCCTAGACGCATTAGTACAGTTAGCGTTCTGGTAGTTAGCGATCGAAACCCTACCATGTACTAATTCCCAGACTTCATTTCTTTTATATAGTATCTGTTATTTCTTTCATATATCCCTTCTGGGTAATTTCTTTTTTTTAATTTTTGTCATCTGTGATTATTATTGCCTTTAAATAAATTTTTATTTTGCTTTTCAAATTTCTTTGCATTTAAAAGTATTTAATGTTTAAGGTGCTTAGGTTCAAGCCTATTTTGGACTGAATTTTCTGTATTTGCCTTATTTTCAACATGTGCATTACATGAACTTTGTTAGTTTGACTTAAAAATGTCACATAGGAAAGGGGGAGATAGGGACAATTATAATGAACCCATTATGTAACAATTGCTTGTTGAATTTTAAATTACATACGGACAAACATAAAAGTTAATAACAGAAAAAAGATCTAAACCGCACCAGAATAGTCCTTGGCCACTACTGACACTACTGAGAAAAAAAAAAAAAATATATATATATATACAGAGAGAGAGAGAGAGAGAGTGTTGCTGATGAGCTGCAATTGATGTTTCCTCTGACAACACCTACTGCAATGCTAAATATTCTGACAGTTCTAAAGGAGCTGTTGTACACGCTTTTTTACCTCATATCATGTTTCCTTACTAGCAAGACAATAATTTTAGGCCCATGTACACTCTGTAAACTAGAAAGACGATGGCATAGAGAAAATTGAAACAATAACATGTTTGTATTCCAAACCCAGAAATTTAAAATCGAAATACAGAGCATGTGACTTCATAAGAGCAAACCGTTAGTCTCAGGAATCTAGATTTCCTTTGAATTTTAAATTTGAAACTACCATAATTAAAATTACCTTGCAAAGGATTGTTTATTTTAAACAACAGTTTGTGAAATGAAAGTCTTTCATGCTGCAAAAGAAAATAATCGGTTTTAAATAATAACTTACACTCTTACTTTCTTCCTAAGTGTGGATGCCAAATAACTCATACAACATTATTTTAAAAAATAATCCTACTTATATTTTATGCCACATGAGAATGTTTAATAATAATTTTCACAGAAAATTTGTGGTATTTTATAAAATAAAAGCAAACATTTGAACTGAAAAGACATATTCTATAGAATAAAATCGCTCGATTCGTTGTCTAGTGATAACATATACAGCTAATATTCACGAAAGTTCAAGCAATTTGATGACTTCCGTTACAGTTATTACTTTCGGAAATGGGGAGATTCGACGGCAACTACGAATGCAAGTGTAAAGAGTCTTGCATCGATAGTCAGGCTGCCTTGTGGGATTAGTTTTCCGGTCTTTTTTTCCTATACTGCATGCAATTGAAGAGGAGTTACCTCTGAAAGAACTTCCGCAAGGTAGTAGTTACCCTTCATTTTCCGTCGATATATTCTTCGTATTATATATAAACGGAACTTCAAGGTCCACCAATGATTGAAGATAAAATGGATAAATAAAATGAATATTTTGCAATTAAAAATGAACAGTTCTGAGACACACAGGAATAAAAAACGCCGAATATTTAAACAATCTATAAAAGCAAAAATAAATTCTCATTAATTTACATATAGATGAATAAATATATGATTATTAATATTATTAAGGGAAAATAAGCCCTGAAAGATTAAAAACGAAATATTTTACAATGTTTTTTATCAGAAAACACTTACCTAATTTTTTTATAATATAATCTTTAATAAGCAAAATATTGTAAAAACGAGGTCTTTAGGTATAAGAAAACACAAGTAAGAAGATTTAAGAAATAAGAGGCTTATATGTAAGAAACAAAAATTATAATACCAGATTAGTTTAAGACCACATCGATAATCATTATCTTCAAGGTAAATGTATTTTATATAATCCAGGCAACCTAATGTTCACTTAAGAAAATTGTTTACATGTTTTTTCATTTATAATACCCAAATTTTCAGTTTATATTTTAGTTAAAAAAAGCACGAGAAAATGCTTTAAAAATTGTTTTTGTGGAGAATAGTTTCTTCTTATCTTGCAATTTGCTCAAACCAATTTGTTATTTACTATAAAATAGATGGTGCATATTTAATAACATTTTACCTTAATGTTAAAATATGATACTTTTTATGAATTTACGAAAATAAAATTTTGTTACTTGTTTATATTAAATAATTACAAATATTTTAAATACTAATTAATTACCCTAATTAATTCAGTGATCTGACTACTAGAACATCTATGACTACCATTGCAAAGATTTTACAGCTATGAAAATAGACCAAAGTAGATCCTTTGCCAATATGGTAGTAGGTAATGCCTTTAAAACAACTCCATCGCTTACCCCTACAAAGGGAAACAAATACAGCAACATTAATCAACTAGATTTATACAATTTAATAAAGCTACATGACTCTTAAAAAGTTATTGATATTTTTAAGGACATATGTGCTTACAATCGTAACAATGATTTCATTAAATTACAATTTGAACTTCATTGGCTTGAAAATAATTTCAACTATTTTAATGGTTATACTGGTTACCAGTCTTAAAATTTGTTACTAAAACACAAATGGTAAGATGCTTGATTTTAAAGATTTCCTTAACAGCCATAATCTAAATATTTTTTTTTAATTCAAGAAAACCGTATCTCTTCCGAAACCAACCCTTTAAACTACCTCTTTAATAGATATGACGGTTCTAAAATTACTAGACCATATGTTGGAATAGGAATTTTTATTAAAAACAATATTTCTCACAGCGAAATGACTCCTCCTCAATTAATTCCATTCAATTAACAGTTATTAATGTTCTTGTTGATAAAGGAGAATAAAGGCATCCGATTTATTCCTTCTCACAGTAAAAAAAATTGCAGAACGTAACAGAGCACGTAAGTTTTGACACCTTTTTCGAGATATAGCCTTTAAAACTAATTATAATAGAGCTAAAACCACACTTTGAAGAAATTTCTATCTTCACTCAAAACTCTTGGATCGATGGCTTACAGACTATATACGGCCGATGGTTCTAGCTGAAGCGCAATTATTCAAATTAAAATATAAGCAATCTTAATGATTCTAATTCTATAGCAACGATTGACCAAAATAAATAAGAAATACTAGCAAAAGAAATTAAAAATAGCTTGAAGGATCAATTCGAAATCAACAATCTAACTAACCCACTTACAGAAAAAAATACAGTTAGAACAATTATCTCTAAGCTTCGCGCTATTCCTTAATCAAAAAATTTCACCCGTACAAGATTCTCCAATATTTATGATTATATAACAAAAATCCGTTGGTGTGGATAACATAACTAATAAAATGCTAAAATACTTACCGTTCAAGTCCTTTTATTGAATAGCAAGTCTAATCGATCTAATTTTGAAATATGATTACTTTCATCGATCTTGGAAAACTGCAGTAATTCATTCCATCTTTTAACTCAGTTTTACCCCACCCCTCTAATTCTTTAATTACAGACCCACCTTTTACCAACACTAAGTAAATTAGCTGAGCACATTATACTTAGAAAACTAAATCACATCTCACTAAACACTCGATTAGGATTCCTCACCAATTCGGTTTGACAACAAGTCTCTCTACTACTCATCAACTTTTAAGACTTGCAGAACTCTCCTCAAGGACGTCTCTGAAAATCTATCACTGGATCCATCTTTTTAGTTATTTCCAAGTTCATTGATAAGGTCTGAATAAACGGCATAATCCATAAATTTCATGCATACAATTTTCCTATTTATTTAATTCTTCTTATTCATTCGTATATTACTAAAATAAATTTTATGGTTAACCACTTATCACGCACATTAACGCAAGTGTACTCATGTCTCCATAGTTAGACATATACTTTTCAAAATTTTCATCAACGACATCCATAAAACGAGCTTACTCACCCTTAGCTTATATGCTTACGATACTGCTATCGGAATTCAATCTCATAATGTTATTACTTTTGCAAATATTTGAGAAAATTACATTCACATATTTGAACTTTGGCTTAAGAGGTGGAAAATTAATATTAATGTTGACAAAACAAATGTTGTTCTGTTCACCAGAAAATATACTCAGCCTTCTAACATTACTATTTTTAGCCAATCTATTAACTGGTATACTGAAGCAAAGTACCTTGGTGTCATATTAGATAAAAGACTAACCTACACTTTCCATACAAACAATATTAAACGAAAATATAATATCTGCCTTCGTACGCTACGTCGATTTATTGACAGTAATTCCCCCCTTATAAATAATTACTATATACGTCCCTTTATAATCTGTGTAGGTCTAATTTGGGAATCTGGTGCCAAATGTCATATTAATTTTATACAAATATTAGAAAATAAAATATTAAGAATGATTACTAGTGACATCAGGTATTCTCTAGTATAAAAAACAGTATAAAAAACTTTATTTTTGTACTATATAAATATTTTTAAATGTAAATAACTCTAATCTCTCTCTAATATAAATAACTCTGATATTCAAAATTTGCCTAACTATGAGTACACTCTCCTCTTTAATTCAAAGCTCTCTCCGGCAATGCTAATAAAACTACATTCTCCCTAGACGCATTAGTACAGTTAGCGTTCAGATAGTCAGCGATCGAAACCCGACCCTGCACTAATTATCAGATGTCATTTCTTTTATACAGTATCTGTCATTTCTTTCATACAGTATCTGTCATTTCTTTCATATATCCCTTCAGGGCCCTTCCTTTTTTCTTTAAATTTTTGTCATATGAAATTACTATTGCCTTTCATTATTTAAATAAATTTTTGTTATCCTTTCAAATTTCTTTGCTCTTAAAATTATTTAACGTCTGAGTTTTAACAAAATGTCTACCTTTAAGTTTATTTTGGACTGCATCTTCAGCGCTTGCCGCTTTTCTAACATGTGTCATGACATTATGTCTTTATTATTTTGACTTAAAAATATCACATATAAAAGGGGGAAATAGTGAGAATAATAATGGACCGTTATATAATAATTGTTTATTGAACTTTAAGTTACATAGGGACAACCACAAAAAGTTAATACCAGAAAAAACGGAAAGGTTAGACATTAAACCGCACCAGAATAGTCCTTGGTCCCTATTGAGAAAAATCAATAGGCATATAGACAGCGTTGCTGATGCACTGCAGTCCGTGTTGTCATCTGAGAACACCTACTGCAATACTAAATATTCTGACAATACTAAAGGAGCTGTTACACAGATTTTTTACATCATGTCGTTGACCTTACCAGCAAGACAAGAGTTTAAGACCCATGCGCACTCTGTAAACTACACTCATGTCCATAAATTAAGGATAATTCAGAATCACACAGAAATTGAACTCTAAAATAAAAATTTCAACTGTAGAATTATCACACACATCTTGAAGAAGAATATGCAAATTACAGGAAACCAACAGATGGCGCGGATAGTAAGTTACAATGACGAGAGTGTAAGAAAGGGGTATATAAGGAATGGTGGCAAAGAAGTAAAATTCTTCACAAGCGCTTTAAAAGCCTTTCAGTGCAATAACCGCATAGTTATGGCACAAAGGAAGCATTTGGATGATTTTTTACGTGGTAGAATTATAGAACGACTGGAATGTGGACGTACCCAGCTGGAAGTATCCGAGGAACTTGGAATCGCCCAGAGTGTCATCTCCAGGCTTTGGCAACGATTCCAAGATGATGGTAATGTGAGTAGATGTTACAACACAGGTCGCCCCCGAGTTACAACGCCGAATGAGGACCGGTATTTAGCAGTTACTGCCAAAAGAAACAGACGGAGCACAGCATCAGACATGCATTGTGGACACCGCAACAATGTCTGGTGTGATGTTTTCCGACGAGTCCAGGTTTAGTTTGCAGTCTGATTCTCGCCGGACTTTCATATGGAGAGCGCCAGGTACCCGTTACCACCAAGAGAACACCATTGAACGACAACCGTTACGGCGGTGCAGGATGGCTGGTTTGGGGAGGATTATTCTTGGTTCCAGAACTGACCTGCATGTTCAGAGTGTAACGATGACAGGCCAGATCTATCGGGATGTCATTCTGGAACAACATGTATGTTTGTTTCGGGGCGCCATGGGCGCTGAATTTCTGTTTATGGATAACAACGCCCGTCCTCACCGTGCAAACATTGTAGACGAATGCCTTCAATTGGAGGATATCACCCGTATGGATTGACCAGCATACTCACCAGACTTAAATCCAATAGAGCATGTGTGGGATATGCTTGGCCTACGAATTGCAACCCGACAACCCCCTCCCACCTGTCAACCGGAACTTCGGAGGGCATTGCTTGATGAGTGGTGTAATATTCCCCGGACTTGTACGCAGCGTACGACTTGATGAAGACAAACCAGTAGTCTCAGGAAGGCAGATTTCCTTGAATTTTAAATTTAAAACTCACATAATTAAATGTAAGCTGCAAATGATTTATTTTAAATAACAGTCTTTGAAATGAAATTCTCTTTCATGGTGAGCAAAAGACTAATCTGCTTTAAATAATAACTTATATTCTTACTCTCTTTCCCCGCATTTTTTGTGCACACCAAGTTGATCAAATAAGAACAATATCATTTTGAAAAATAGCATACTTAAAGATTATTTTATGTAACTACAATTTGAACAGAAAATTAGCATTTTATATAACACAAGCAAGCATTTGAACTGAAAAGACATATTCTATAGAATAAGATCGCTCGATTCGTTGTCTAGTAATAACATATATAGCTAATATTCACGAAAGGTCAAACAATTTGATGACTTCCGTTACAGTTATTACTTTCGGAAATGGGGAGATTCGACGGCGACTACGAAAGCACGCTTAAAGTGTCTTGCATCGATAGTCAGGCTGTCTGGTGATATTAGTTTCCGGTCTTTTTTCCTACACTACATGCAATTGAAGAACAGTTACCTCTGAAAGAACTTCCGGAAGGTAGTAGTTACCCTCCATTTCCCGTCGGTATATTCTTCATGTTATATATAAACGGAATTTCAAGGTCCACCAATGATTGAAGAAAAAAATAGATAAATAAAAGGAATATTTTGCAATTAAAAATGAACAGATCTAGAGACGCACAGAAAAAACTCTGAATATTTAAACAGTTAGTCTATAAAAACATAAATAAATCCCCATTAGTTTATATATAGATAAGTATATATATTATTATTAATGTGTTTAATGAAAGTAATCCCAAAAAGATTTTAAAAGTAATGGGATTTTTTTTATCAGAAAACACTTACCTAATTTTTTTATCATATAATCTTTAATAAGCAAAAAAATTGCAAAAAGAGCCCTTTCGGTATACGAAAACACCAGTAAGAAGATTTAAGATATAAGAGGCTTATATGTAAGAAACAAAAGTTATAATACCAGATTAGTTTAAGACCCCATCGATAATCATTATCTTCAAGGTAAATGTATTTTATATAATCCAG
Organism: Caerostris darwini; assembly: GCA_021605075.1. Taxonomy (NCBI): domain Eukaryota; kingdom Metazoa; phylum Arthropoda; class Arachnida; order Araneae; family Araneidae; genus Caerostris; species Caerostris darwini. The sequence continues at coordinate 107,910 of BPLQ01007013.1, read as the reverse complement.
GCAACCTAATGTTCACTTAAGAAAATTGTTTACATGTTTTTTCATTTTAAAAATCTAAATTTTCAATTTATATATAAATTAAAAAAATGACGTCAAAGTGCTTTAAAAATTGTTTTTGTGGAGAATAGTTTCTTGTTATCTTGCGATTTGGACAAAATTTCTAACCAATTTTTACCACAACCAGCATTTTAATTTATTTTAATTTAATACTAAAATATATTTTTATGAATTTACGAAAATAAAATTTTGATACTTATTAATAGCAAATAATTACAAATATTTGTTAATATTAATTACACTAATTCAAATTAATTACTAAAATATTGTGAGCGATATATTTTGTAATTAGGTTTTACAGGTATCTAAAACTGATGTATATTTTTAATAATATCCTTACTTGATGAAACCTTTATTAAATTAGTAACTTCATAAACTGAGCTGGAAATAAAGATTTTTTAAAAATATAAACGATTTTTAGGAAAAGAAAAATATCAACTTTAGCAATTTTTTAAAAGCTATTTGTATGAAATAAATCGATAAGTAATCATGGTTCATCATTTAATAAAATTCATTTTTACAATTTATGAATATTCAATTATGAAATATAAGATAATTTTTTTTTATTTTTAAACTATCCCTTTTTTATAATTCTACTAATGTTTGACGAATTAATAAGTAAGAAAATTGAAATAACGTAATTGATTAAAAAATCTTTTCTTAGAATTTCTCATTTAATTTCCACTTAAATTTTCCTTAATTTACATGGAAAAGTAAAATTGTGTTGTTTCTTATCCCAGTTGGTCGACAGTAAAATCTAGATCAAGTCTATGAATCCGTGTGTTGGAAAGAAGGAGGGCAGCTTCTGTTGTGATGCAGATCCCGCAGGTAAAAATATGACTTGTGTCCTAGTCACTGAAGAAGGAAGGCAGTGACTTCGGGAGGAATTTTAGGAGGAATCCTCTCGCATTTGTGTATCGTATGGGATAAACCCTGAAAACTCCCCGTCCGACTAACGAGGTAAGATGATGCCTATCACAATCGAATCTCCTCGTTTTTTGAAACAGTGTCTACAAAAAAAACGCTGGCGGATTGAACTTCAGCCCTAAAGGCTCGTTCACACCGAGGCGTGAGGCGTTGAAGCGTCGACCAATCACTAGCCTCACAGTGTTCGCCTGAAACGGTTGAAATCCACCGCTTCGAGTTGACCCACTTTCGACTCTCAAATGCTTGCCGCGTCATGTGACATGGATTGTGTCAACAGTAGATCTGTCATCTAGTAGAAGTAACTGGAACTTCACTGGGCGTAAAGTGATTTATGAAGTTTCGGCGTGAACAGGTCGAAAAAATTTTCTTCCCTGCCGCGTGACGCGTCGCCGCCTCACGCCTTGGTGGGAACGAGCCCTAAAAGTAAAATTGTTAATTGCTAATATATTATATTACTTGCAAATCAGCTCATGCCTATTGATGTTAAATTATACTTCTCCCGTAACAGTTTCAGTTTTTTTTTTTACAAGATGCTATAAAAACTAGATTTTTAGTTAAATATTGCATATCTAAAGCGTTATAATGATGATATAATAAATTAATTCATGGTTTTTCCTTATCCTAAAATTTTAAAGTTGGCGCTTGATGATATTAATTGGCATTGATTGTTATTGCTTTGATGAAATTTATATATAATTTTTTAAAAATTTAAAATTGTATGCAGTGTGTGTTTCATAATAGTATTAATAATCAAATAATTAAGATAAAAATTTAAAATTGTTTGATTGATTCAATATGATTTTTTTAAAAAGTCTTTTTGAATACCTAGTTTTAATTTTAATTCATATTTTTTATAACTAAGATATTCGAAGTAAAATACATTATGATACATTTAAAACCAAGCATTGTTGATTCATATCTTCAAATGCCAAATATAATTATTTACAGTAACCTTATTGTCATAAATTATACTTTCACTTGCAAAACGTTAGCTGATGATCTCATAAGAGAACAGCTTTGGATGTTTAACACACGATACCTTCTTTCCTCTTCCGGAAAACATAAAGTTCAGTTCCCCACCCCACCCCCAGGCTTGCATACAGGAAGGGTCTTGGATTTTATTAAAGGACAAGAAATTCCTTTTAAGGATTTCTCACTCGTGAGTGGGCAAACTTATTAAACGAAAAGGATTAGCATAGAGATTTCAGCACTTGGATGGGTATAGCTCTGAAACCAACAATGAGCAACCGTTCAAGTGAAGTTGAATTTAAAATGGTAAATACATTTTCTAATAAAATAAAGCATTAGTAATAAAGTAATAAAGTAAAAAAAACTGCAAAAAATTAAGCATTGATATATATATATAGTATATATACATATTAATGCATACAATATAACATTATATAATAATCATCAAGATTTGCGCAACAGCCCCCTGGTGGGCCGAGGCCGTCTGGCAGATTTCGAAACATGATATGCCTTCTTTTTTTACGGGGTTGGGTTTTCAGCTCTACATCCAACGCTCTACTGTTATGTTAGACTAGCACCTACAGTTTAAAGTGGATTCCGAACCGCTACAAACATCTATGGCACCGAGGGCCAGAGCGCTAGCCACTCAGGCATTCAGGCCCATTATACAATATTAATGCATATAAATTAAATAATTAATAATATATATCATTGTATTTTAGATAATGTTTCCTCATTGCCTTGAAATAATTACAAAAATTGTAAAAAAATATTTTTTCCTCATTATTTTAAAAATTAAGGATTAAATTTATTCATTTAAAATATAATAATTATATTTTCAAAAGAAATTCTTGTTTTATTTATATATTTATTTATGTTTTTCATTTTATTTATGCCGGTTAAATTGATTACTTTCGTAACGATATTTATTATTTTCATGTTTTTGGTATATCTTGTAGTTTTAAATGCTTTTCTGTTATTTCTTTATTATATTAATATTTGATGCAGTTTCTCTGTGATTCTTGTATACAAGACATTTTAACCAGTAATTAAACGCAATTGAATTTTCTACATTGGCAGTAAAATCAAATTACTAATCATTAACAGAAATACTACTACTAGATTTAACTACTTAAATAATGTTAAATGTCCACTTTTTTACATATATACTGCCATCTTCAATGCATATCATAAATATTTGATAGTAGCGTATAGATTCGATGCGTTATAAAATATAAAATTCTTTTCCAATGCTAATCGTTTTAAAAAGCGTATGCATACAATTTTTATAAATGAATTTTCTCAGCGTTTATTTTTGAATTTAAATTCTATTCTTATTCAAAACTTTTTTTTTAGAAATAACTTATTTGTACTACCATTAATGCATTATGCATTATGCCAAAGAGAAATTAATTTGTATCTTGGGAAAAAAAAAAAAAAAAAAGGAAAATATGATCTTGACATATAAGAAGAAACATCAATAGTGGTATTATTCTAATGTTGGCAAAGTGTTATTTTGAATATCACATTAATGAAAGAGAAGAATATCTTTTGAACATTAATGGGAAGGAGAAATGCGAGTCATTTGAGACAAACAAAAAACAAGATTTATTACTCATACTTACATCTAATGAGGAGCTAATTCCCTAACAGCACGTCGCCAAATGCTTTTGACAGAGTTGATCGAATCTTAATTTTTAGGCTTCTCATTACGTTCCTTGTTATGCAGATGCAGGTCAACGCCTTTTCTGTATAAACTGTATCTTGAATAAGTAGTTCCGATTCAAGAGCGGAAGAAGACAATCGATTAAAAGCTGCCCTTCGGCTTGACCTACTTTCTTAGGCGCAAGCATACGATTCATCTGGGAGCTGCAAATCGTCTTCTTCATTAACGTATTATCTGTCACACTTTTATGCTCCGTTTGGTCACATTTTTTTGTGTCTTTTTATGCACTTTATGAGTTTTTATTATTTTTTACTGAGGTGACATTTGTTTATTTCCCGAATGAAGATGATAAATGATAATTCGAAAATAAATGTTCTTGTTGGGGAAGGATTATTGACTTCAATCCGTTTTGTATCGAGAATAAATAAATTTCAATGTCAGATTGCTCATAACTGAATGTTATTTTAATGTACTGTTCATTCGGTAGAATAGGAAGAAAAAAAATCTGTACTGTCAAATACTTTTCTTTATTGAAAGATTGCTTTCGCCATTTTATTTTTGTCGTATTGAACAGCCTGTTTCAATCGTACAAAAACATTTGAGAAGTACTCAGAAATTAAAAATGTTCATAATATTTTTTTCCTATACTTTTCTTTTCTATATATTTATTACTTTAAGAAGAATAAAGCAAAATTCAGTCATAAATAACCTGAAAAATAATGATGTTGAGATGTTTAATCAGTATAGTTTAAAATATTTTTTTCCATTAAATGAACGTAATTAGATTAATTAATTACAAACAGTGTACAAAAAAGAAGTTTAGAAAAAAAAAGAAAATTAGAATTTTTTAAATTAGGAAAGATTTTATTTTTTTGAAGGGGTAATTTTTTTAAAGAAAGTCTTTTCCCTTTTATTTAAGCAATCTGTCTGAATCTCTTTTAATATCAATTAAATTCGATTTTCATTTAATTTGGATAAAGTAAGTTAATTGATTACAATCTCGTATAATTAATTAAGAATTACGCCGTAACTTCGACAAAAAATTTGTTCTCTACGATGCATCTTTAGTCTGCCAGAATCAATTTTCGTTTTGAATTCGCCATTCGAAACTGTTGATTAAAAGTACCCCGTTCAATTATTTTTAAGACAGCTGGGAAAATTAAATTTTTACAATTAGGGAAACTGATGAGAGATGTTCACTTTTATGAATATTAGCAGATGCTGAAAACCATCTACAAAGTTTTCAAAGTTTAAATTATTATTTAAAAGTATGCATCTTGTAAAATATATTTCTGAGCATTTATCTTCTGTAATTAATTTTTGACTTTTCTTTTAAAAAATGTATTTATTTGCAAAGTGAAATTTCTATATTTAGTTGGGTATAAATCTAAAAATATTTTTTGGGATTTATATTTGAAATTTGGCCTGAATGGATGAGTGGCCCGCGCTCTGGCGCAGGGTACTACAAGTTTTGGGTTCGAGCCCGGTGGGGCTATGGATGATTGTAGTGGTTCGGAATCCACTTTAAACCGTGGGTCCCGGTCTAACAGGACCGGGTATTTTTACTCTCCATCTGTAGCTTATCTCCAAAGTACGCGCACCTACTAGTGTTAAGTGAGTAACGCCTGTGCAGCGCTTGACTTAAGACATCAAGAAAACTGCCTAAGTGTTTGACAGCTGCATTAGAACAAAAAAATATTTGAAATTATTTTAATCGGTTACTATTCTCATATTTTGATAAATCATTTTTGATGTTGATTCCCTTTATTCTTCTAAATATCTGCCCATCGAAGATTATTGATCCCTTTATAACGACATATTTGTTTCGGCCGATAACTTTGAGACACTTATATTTCCGCAATTTGTAACAAATCCCTGAACTGGGTCGTTATTATTGCCCTTCTTTTATTATCAATTACACTCTTTTAAAAGCATGTAAGCATCTCGAAAAAAGTGAGTATTTTTATTTAAATTAAGTTTGCGTGAAACCCATACACATGTAATGAAAGGGTTACAAATTCAAGACCTCAGGATCTATTAGTGGCTCCCAATTACGCACTGAATGCATGTGAATAATTGATAAAACTTGCAATGGCGGTGATACGTATTTCTATACGTCTAGTAAGGAGTGAAAAAAAGACTGATGATCACATTTTGCGATAAATACAATCAAGCTTTCCTCAATTGTTGCTCAATGTTTGAGATATTGTATTGTATTGTAAATGTCAAATGAATTACATGCAAATGACTATTGTCAACAGCATGAAAGCTGTCCTAAGACATACGAATTTAAGAGATTATGTGATTGATTATTAAGAGAAATTCCCGAGGCAGACGTTCCATGAACTCTCAGGATGATTAGGAGAGATCTGTTGTAGTAAGAAAGAACACTGCACCGCATCACACTCGTCTCTTAAAAATAATTATTGGGATCACTGGTCCTGGCACCTTCACGCATGGATCGGAGTGTTATCTACACCACGACTTCGGAATTCATAGCTGAACGGCTGGGGCTAGACTAGTCTGCTGGTAACCATGATGAACGGTTACGACACCACACCGGACGACTCTGTTGTTGTTGTGGTTTAAAGTGACGTCTCCGGTTACTGTGATCGCATATAGGTTATTGTGACCATAACCTGACTTCCTCCAAGCATAATGAGAGGTAGTAGGGTATCAAGGTGACACGTAAAAAAGTGTAGCAAGACTTTGAGGCCATTTGGGCATGTCGCCTGTATATATCATGGAAATAAGAGATAGCTTTAATGAAGATGTATGCATCAGGGATTTTTTTCAAAAGCGTAAAATGCCAGACTTCACAGACTTTCAAAGAGGCCAAATTGTACGAGCACGACTAACTGGAGCAACTGTGAGAGAAACACCCCAGATTTTAGGCTTTCCTAGAGGTATGGTATCTAAAGTCATGACAGCGTACACAGAGAGCGGCAACACAAGCTCGATAAAACAAAAAAGTGGAGGACAGGAGAAATTGAGTTAAAGAGAAAGATGGGTATTGAAGTAGATTGTAATGACTATAAAAAAATTGCAGCTAAAGAGACCCCAAATCTCATTTACCATCTGGATTATCCATTGTCAATGATTATAATTAATAGGCATTTTCATAAACAGGATATAAACAGCAGAGCAGGAATTCCAAAACCACTTGTCACATCTGCTAATGCCAAACGTCGTCTGCTGTGGTGCCACAACCACCAAACCTGGTTGATTGATAAGTAGAAGACAGATATTTATAAGTTCAGACGAAAACTCTTAGAATTTTGTTTGATGAATTCTTTCGCACTTTTCCTCACAACAGGACGAATACAAGTTTGGAGCCAATTGCCAAGCATGGAGGTGTATCTACCATGGCAGTCATATCGTGTTTTTTTGCCTGTAAATCGTAACCCTGAAAGGAAAGATCACTGTGAAGAAGTACAGAGAAGTTTTAGCTTAGAAGTTTTAGCCTGTGATGCATATTTTGTGTCCTACAGGAGATGGAATTCTTCAGAATGATATTATTCTTATTCAGGCAGCGGGATCATGATCCTGTCCAATCATGATTTGATGAACACGGAGATGAAACGAAATATTTACCTTGACCCTCAAAATTTCCCGACCTCAATATCATCGAACCATTATGGTCTATTTTTAATCGATCAACTCTATCCTCCACTGGCATCTCTCCTGGAACTTTCACAATATCTCCATGAAAAATAGCTCAATATTCCTCTAAATATTATTTAGGACTTGTATGATTAAATTCCAAGACAAATCCAAGTTGTATTACATGCCAAAGGCGATTCTATGCCATATTTGTAAAGGATTCCTTATATTTCTAGGAGCTTTCCATTTCCAATTAAAAACATCTGAATAATTATATATATATATATTCTCTTATTGTGTTTTCATTTTTTTTTTGCAATATATATGATTTATATAATCTTATTTATATATTTTCTATTATAATGCAATATAAAGATTAAACTCCAGAATAAATTTCAAAGAAATAGCAAAAATGTAAGTTATAATAACAAAATAAAATACTTTATAACTATGAGAAGAAAGATTTTTTTCGCTTAGAACAATAAAACTTCACAAATTTGAAAAATCCTAACAGAATAAGATTTGAGTAATATTCATTGCATTTTTTATGACTCATAGGGAAGTCTCCGGAAGAAAAGCTGAAGAATTATAATCTTTCTTTCGGTATAAATTACAATAGTTTCCTCACAAATTTGTGCAATGTATGATTGATGATTCCAGACTTCTTACTATAAATAATTTTATTTTATCACTCTAATTTTCAATTTTTTTTTCTATTTGATGTTACGAATTCTCGTAAATGTCACCTCATCATAAAATTTGTATTCGTCGTAAAGATACATCGTTTATAAATTTTTCAAAAATGTTCTCTTGACTTATTTGGAAATTTAATTTGGCTATCATCTAAATAAGAATTTTGCTTGCAGTGACATTTCTATTTCATAGAACATGAATTGATTGGACCTTAGGAAACTTTAGAATGAATTATAAAAAGTGATACAGTTAATAAATTAAAAAATTAAAACTATTTTTTACTGCTTAAAAATTTTTTTTATTGAAATTCATTTGGTAAAATTCCCAAAAATAAAATAAAAAACTGTAAAGTTTAAAATTTAATAATTTTTACAATACCCGAATATTTAATACATAATTTAGCAGCAGATCTTAAAGCCAGAAAATCAGATATCAAATTATGCCTATTGGCATAATTTCGCGGTTTTAATTCTGAAATTGTGTTAAAAACCGCCAAGTTGACTGCACGAAAATTGAAACTCAACTGGCAAAGATTTTTGTCTTGGAAGCTTTTTATTACCTCGAGGCTCATGCATGATATAAAATTTTTCAAGATGTATCTCCTTCTTTGCTGTTGGCAAGCTAATAGCTGCCCCTTAGTTTTTGTGTAGTATCCAGCAATGCCACTGTCACCAAATTTGTTGCCAAGATCGCCCACTTTACGATATTTCTTAATTTTTTGTCTTGCATAGAAGTTAGTGGCGTATTGTTACAGAACTAAAGAAAACTACATAGTAAATAAAATAATGAAAAAATATAAGAAAAATTATGAAATTATTAATTAGCGAAAATATAAATTACTTAACTTAATTTATTTACAAACACTCAGTATATAATCATGGAATCTATCTATCTATCTATCTATATATATATATGTAAATATGCAAACACTTATTCTTTCTGTAACCAACTAAATATGATGCAACACATAGACAGAAAATACCATTTTGAAATAAATCCTTGTTACATCAAGAAGAACTCAATTTTTTTTCTGCAATTTGATGTTATTTTATGAGTGACAAATTAATGAAAATATGAAATAACACCTAAAAAAACTAAATGTGCATTATAATCAATCACCTTTCTTTTTCATGAAGAGCAATGTGTGCCCAGCAAGGCCTGAAGCCGATACTTTGTTTGTCTTATTCCTAGGTAAACTACTGCCCGCTGTTGATCTAACGAAAGAATCTGTGCGGGCTGAGTAGAGCGTTTCTCCTTGACGCGTGCACATAACTTGTGCAAATATTTCTTTTTCATCCGTGACAGACAAGGAATTGCTTTTACAGGGGAGCGATTGATGAGAAATCGATTAATTAAATTTTCAGGATTGGCTAAATGATTGCTCGCAGTGGTGGAGTGTGTGTAAGAAAGATCATATTGCATCAATACTTTTAATTCATTTCCAGTTTGATTAAGCAAGAAGCACACACATCGAATGGAAGCAATAGAATCTTCAGTTATTAAAAAAAAGCCGAGGAATTAAAGAGAAGGTACTAAAGTACTAAAAAGGCCAAGTAATTACATTTTTACGGATTTTAAGAGTTTGCATAATAATTTTTTTTTTGTTAATTTTTTAATACTTTCCAGGAAAATAACGATGAAGACATTCAAATAACTAGACTGTTCTCATTGAGGATAAGGATATTACCAGAAAAAATAATGATAAAACAGTTTAGATAAATTCATAGATTAAGATAAAGTGCACTTCTAGCACACGTGAAGGTTCAGGTTTGAATCCACTCACGCCACCATTGCAGTCACTGTTTTTAAGCAAATTGTGAGTAATTCTTAGTGTATGGCAGCTCGGAAAGGACACTCAACCAGTAGTCTACTCATGGATGGAGGGGAAAGGGAGCAACTTCTGTTGTGATGGAGCACCAAAAGGTAGAAGTCTGACTTGGCTCCGAGTCACTGAAGAAGATTTGATTAATCGCTCTATGGTCATTTTGTTCACACTTTGGGCTAATTAACGTGGATTTCGAACCCCTAACAAACATCCATTCCACCTCCAGGATTCAGAAAGCATTTTTAATGGGAACTTCCGCACATTCACATACCGCATGGGAGAAAACCGGAGAACTCCCACCAGGCAGCCCGGTTAACGAGGCAAGAAGAGGAACATCACAAATACCATCGAATCTACTCGTTTTTGAAAAAAATGTCTACAACAATGCTACCAACAGATCGAGCCTCAGTCCTCATGCTCACCAGTCGTGCACATTACGACTGAGCCACGAGTCGGGCAAGCAAAATGAGCCTTAATAGCGTCATGTAGTATAAGCGTCTCACCTCTGAAGTAAAACTTTCTAGTGGAAGGCTTTCCGGGTTTCTCTCATATGGTATGCAAATGTATGATAGCGGTCCCCTAAAAGTCCTCTCGTGTGGGAACAGCCTCTCTACATTCAAATGATTTTATTTTGAAAGCGAAAACGTTTAATGTCTGAAGGTTTTGTATCGAGAATTGGGTAAACTGGTGGGAATTTTTCAGGATTTCCGTCATAAGATGCGTAAATGAAAGGTAATATCTAATAATTAGAAGTAATTATCTAATAATTAGAAGGTAATTATCTTAAAGAGTACTCGGAAGTACTCGAAGTACTCTTATTGTTTGTCGATGAATTGTTTGTAGTAGGAAACATGAGGGTTTGCCTATGACACACACACACATAATATTACGTTTGAGAAATGGGAATCATTTTCTTTGCTGTTTTTAACCAATTTATGCTTCTATAAGAAATCCGGGTAAACTTTTTACATATAAAACAATTACCAATAATAAATTTATTTTTACTGACATTGTTTACTGTTATTGTTTATAATTAATTTAGCTATTTAATAATAATCTTTTAATGTTTTTTTAATAAATTATTAAAAAGACTAATTGTGCAGTTATTGCAATAAAATAGTTTATGCGATGTAGCATTACTGCTATGGTAACAACATCGCCATAATAACAATGGCATTACCATGACAATAACATTATTATGGTAATAATATTTGGTTACACAGTTCACCATAACACATCAAGGTAATGCTGCTCGCGTGAGCTCTATTATAACACAATTCATGTGATTAACTGAGGGAAGTTTCAACTCATTATTTTCTGCAATATTTTTAACCAATTAACTCATATATTAAGCATATTCTATGAGAAAGTATAAAAATTCAATAGAAAAAAAAGTTTTTAAAGGAAAAAAAAAAGTAAAATAATGCAGTGAAGAAATAGTTTTGTTAGTAAACCTAATAAAAATCACAAAATAAGTAAAATCACAAAAACAGATTTTGTCTTCTCTGACGACAGAAATCCTCAAACCAATGGGCCGAAAAATTTCTCACAAACCAAGTAAGTGATGGAGATGCAACTAACAGTACTCTGAACCAAAATTGCCAGCAATTCATATTTAGACAGTTGGAAAAGGTTGGTTGCAGCAGGTTGCTTAAAGGAAACATTTACTATGAGAGATATTAAATTTTGAAGAAGCAGTCATATTAAAGTTGCCTGGTGAATGCCTTAAGTGTTTCCCAGCAAGTATTGAACAATACCGGGATGTATCTAAAACAACGTAGAATTTTTTTTATAAATATTCAAATAAAAAAAAGTCATTTAAATAAATCCTAATTTTGTGTCGTCGTGAAATAAAAAAAGGAAATTAATATCTAAAATATTCCCTATATAAACTAAAATATCCCTTTCTAATAAGAAAAGCACTATCTAACTTAGCGTAAATGCCTGTAAACGAATCCAATCATAAATATAAATAAATCCAAACGAATGCGTTTTATATAGATACGTTTTACTGCAGAATTTTGTGAAAAGGCGACAATCACATTATCAAATAATGAACCCAATTATGGATAAAAAATAAAATTTATATGCATGTATAAAAAAAAATATTTACAAAAAGTATATTAGTAACCAAAAATGGAAATATTAATTATCAGAATTAATCATACAGTGGGGGACCATAGAACGAATTTAATTGAAATAGTTAATCAAGTAAGATATTCAGCAATCATAAAAAAATAGGCATTAACAAAATACATGAATAATCTTGATGAATTAAATTCATTCATGTTTCGCAAACAACAACATAATAATAATAATAGTAATAAAAATAGAATTGCAGTTTTAGCAATTAATATACATTATAATATATTTGATTTCAATCTTTAAAGTAAACTCAAATTCATTTTTGTCAAACGTGAAAAAGAAAAGAATAATTTAGATAAGTGCAAATTTAGGCATTTACGTGCTTAGTGTTCTGATGGACATAAGAAGAACATTAGTCATTGATGCATTGCTCTCTGGTGTACAGTAATTGTCTTCATGGTTGACCTAGTATCGTACCCTTGCGGCCAAAATAATGAGATTTCACAGCCCACTTTACATCGGATTTGTTTCTTTATTTTTCCATCACATCATCATTTCTCCTCTGTCTCCACATCACTTACCTTTTTCTTCTCCTTTTCCTTTTATCTCGTTTCCTACGTCAATTTATATCAAAATATCAAATTTGACTCATTGGATAGATTCGTATCCATGAGAACGCCTCAAGACAGCTGTTGGTTTGAGGAGAAAACCTTTGTCTTACTCCCAAGTAGGTGGTCTACTGACCCTTCCACTGAAATTCCCAGGCTGTGAAAACAATCCCTGCTATAAATTTCCACTTTAGAGCAGTTAAGATGGTCAATAGTCCTGACTTTTACTACTTTTTAAAGGCGGTCACAATTACAACACACCTTTTCATCCTCAAAGAGAAATGAACAGAGGAACGCTAAGTAGATAATTAAGACCATAATGATTAGTGCTGAAAAGACTAGCTGATGAACCTTTTCATCCTTTTTGAAGACTGTATCAATATGTCTGATATAGGTCTCACACAGACTTTTCTAAGAATTACTTTTCCAGTGACAAAAATAATATAAATATACAATATAGTCAAAAGTAAATTAGGAAAAAGATTAATTTAATTAATACATATAATATGTTGACAAGATGATTTTTACTCAAAAGAAGATTGCTCATTGCTCATTGCTGTGGATTAAAAAAATAGTTTAAAAACTTAAAATTCGTATTGCAGTCTGGTAAATCCTCCTCCTGCAAAACGAAAAAAAAAAATTAAACTCAATATGATCTCAATAAGCTTCTCTATTTAACAGTAAAAATAGAAAAAAAAAATAAATTAAATAAAAAGCCAGACGTGACGCAATGTTTCTCCTGCAATTATTTCCACCAGTACTCTCAAAACTATAATTATGTCTAAACGAGGGGGAAGGGGTTATTAAAAGAAGGAATTTGTACAGAAGAGAAATTAGAAAATCTGTAACGATCGCAATAACCAAACTGGTACCGAGCTTTATAACTTTTCCATTTCGTATGAGGGAGGAGATTTATGCTCCTCCCTACCATATTAGAATAGCCAATAACCTCGCTGCTACCATAGTTCTTACAGTTTGAAATAATTTCCATACACCTTTCTCCATAGAATCATTCCCGGAATATTTCTCTGACCATATTCCCATCACTACGAACTATTCACTTAAATATTAATCACTCGAAGAAACCAGAAATATTTCTACTAACTGAATTAATTTTTAATATATCTTAAATGATTCTCCTTTTGAAAGACTCTAGCTTGACTCCATATTAATAAATGATTCAACTTGTTCATTCTACCTGTCATCTGCCCTCTAAATCTGTCAAGAATAAAGACATCCGATTTATTCCTTCTCACATTAAAATTTTGTTTGCAAAACGTAACAGAGCACGCCAGTGTTGCCACCTCTTTCGAGTTCCAGCTAAAAATAATGGCAAAAGAGCTCATGACAAACTTCGACGAGAAATTTTTACCTTCACTCAAAATTCTTGAATCGAGGGATAACAGACTCTATATATGGCCGATGGCTCTACCGACAAGGCAATTAGCGAAATTAAAATATAAGCAATCTTAAGGATTCTAATTCTATAGAAACAATTGATAAGGAAAATAAATAAGAAATATTCGCAAATAGTTTCAGTTCTAAATTCACAAATAGTTCTTCACACACACACACACACACACACACACTTTCCATCTTTAAACCCTGTTAATATCACTCTAATTCTTTACATTTCAGAACCCTGTTTTACCACCACTAAGCAAATTAACTGAGTACATTATTCTTAGAAATATTAAATACCATCTTACTAAACTCTCTTTAAAGGATTCTTCATCAATTCAGTTTTTACTCACCAAGTTTTATAACTGGCAGAACTCTCCCCTGAAGGACTTATATAAAAAATTCATCACTTGGCTTTTTCGATATTGCCAAGATCATTGACAAAGAGACAGTATAATCCATAAACGCTATAATCCCTAAACTAATATATAAACCATAAAATATATATAAGTATAATCCATAAACGCTATAATCCCTAAACTAATATATAAACCATAAAATATATATAAGTATAATCCATAAACGCTATAATCCCTAAACTAATATATAAACCATAAAATATATATAAGTATAATCCATAAATTTCATGCATATAATTTTCCTATTATATAATTCATCTTATTCCTTCGTATATTACTAAAAGGAATTTTATGGTATTTTTTATGGCTGTGTTAATGTTTTATCAGGCCCATTAACATAGGTGTACTTATGTCCCTCTAGTTAGATTTATTCTTTTTAAAATTTTCATCAACGCATCCCTAAAATTAGCTTACTTTCCCTTAGCCCATAATGTTATTACTTTTGCAAATATTTGACCAAAATACATTCACGAATTTGAACCTTGGCCTAACAGGTGGAAAATTAATATTAACGTTGACAAAACAAAAGTTGTCCTGTTCACCATCAAATATACTCAGCCTCCTAACATTACTATTTTTAGCCAATCTATTAACTGGTTTACTAAAGCAAAGTACCTTGATATCATATTAGATAAAATACTAGATTACACCTCCAATACAAACAATATTAAATGAAAATATAATATCTGCCTTCGTATGCTCTATCGATTTATTGACAGCAATCCCCCACCTTCTACTTAGAAAACAAACTAATTACTTATATTTATTAAATGCGCTCCTTTATAACCTGTGCATATCTAGTTTGGGAATCTGCTGACAAGTGTCATATTAATTTAATACAAATATAAGAAAATAAAATACTAAGAATGTTTACTGGTGTCATCATGCATTCTTTTGACTTCTCTAGTATAAAAAAAAATATAAATAATTTTTGTACTTGCCAAAGTTTTTTAAATGTAAATAACACTGATAACACTCTATAAATCTCTCTCTAATATAAATAATTCTGATATGGAAAATTTGCTTAACCTATGATTACTCTCTTCTCATTAATTCAGAGCTCCCTCCGGCAGTGCTAATAGAACTACACTCTCCCTAGACGAATTAGTACAATTAGCGTTCTGATAGTTAGCGATTGAAACCCGATCCTGCACTAATTCCCAGACGTCATTTCTTTTATATAGCATCTGTCATTTCTTTCATATATCCCTTTTGGGCACTTCCTTTTTTCTGTTAATTTTTGTCATCTGAAATTGTTATTGCCTTTCATTATTTAAATGAATTTTTTTTTTTAAAATCTTTTTGCTCTTAAAACTACTTAATGTCTGAGTTTTAACTAAATGCCAACCTGTAAATTTATTTTGGACGGAATTTTCTGTGCTTGCCTTATTTTCAACATGTGTCTTACATGGACTTTGTTATTTTGACTTAAAAATGTCACATGTGAAAGGAGGGAATGGGGACAATTATAATGCAGCCGTTATGTAGCAATTGTTTATTGAATTTTAAGTTATATACGGACAAACATAAATAGTTAATAACTGAAGAAATCTGAAAGGTTAGACATTAAGCCGCACCAGAGTAGTTCTTGGACACTATTGAGAAAAATCAATAGATATATAGAGAGCGTTGCTGATGCGCGGCAATTGGTATTACACCTATTGCAATACTAAGTATTATCTGACTACACCTATTGCAGTACTAAATATTTGGGGCCTGATAACCGAGTGGCTAGCGCTCTGTACCACAGGTTTCTGCTTCGAATCCCGGCGGTGTCATCAATGTTTGTAGTGATTCGGAATCCACTTTAAGCCGTAGGTCCTGGTCTCATAGGACCTAGAGTGTCACAGATCCCAATCAGACTTCTTCTCACCCACATCATTCCTAAACTGTAAAGGGGCAATTTAACTCTAGGCACAGGGATGTCGTATGGTGTAGTAGTAATAGTATACTAATACTAAAGGAGCTGTTATACACGTTTTTTACCTCATGCCCTGTTTCCTTCCCAGCAAGACAAGAGTTTAAGGCCCATGTACAGTCTGTAAACTAGAAAGAAGGCAGCATAGGCTCTATCTTGAGAAAATTGAAATAATAACATGTTTGTATCTCGACATATAAAGCCAGATATATAAAAATGAAAACAGAGCACGTGACTTGATAAAGGCAAACCTTAGTCTAAGGAAGACAGATTTCTTTTGAATTTAAAGCGCACATAATTAAAATTAAGTTGCCAATGAATATTTTTTTAAATAACAGTTTTTCAAATGAAACGCTTTCATGGTAGCAAAAGACTAATCTGTTTTAAATAATTACTCTCTTCCACGCATTTTTTTTTTGCAGACCAAGTAGTTCATACTAGGACAACATCATTTTATAAAAATAGTATACATAAAGAATATTTTACGTAACAACAATTTTAACAAAATATTAGTTGTATTTTATATAATACAAGCAAGCATTTGAACTGAAAAGACATATTCTGTAGAATAAAATCGCTCGATTCGTTGTCTAGTGATAACACAGATAGCTAATATTCACGAAAGTTCAAACAATTTGATGACTTCCGTTACAGTTATTACTTTCGGAAATGGTAAGATTCGACGGCAACTACGAAAGCACGTGTAAAGAGTCTTGCATCGATAGTCAGGCTGCCTTGTGGGATTAGTTTTCCGGTCTTTTTTTCCTATACTGCATGCAATTGAAGAGAAGCTACCTCTGAAAGAACTTCCGGAAGGTAGTAGTTACCCTCCATTTCCTGTTGGTATCTTCTTCAAGTTATATATAAATGGAACTTCATGGTCCACAAATGATTGAAGAAAAAATGGATAAATAAAATGAATATTTTGCAATTAAAAAAGAACAGATCACATATGAACAAGAAACTCTGAATATTTAAACAGTTACCCTGAAAAACATAAATAAATATGGATGGGTAAATATATTATTATTAATGCGTTTAATGAAAATAATCCTAAAAAGATTTTTAAAAATGTTTTTTTTTTATCAGAAAATGCTTACCTAATTTTTTATCATATAATCTTTAATAAGCAAAAATATTGCAACAAAGAGTCCTTTAGTTATAAGAAAACACCAGCAAGAAGATTTAAGAAATAAGAGGCTTATATGTAATAAACAAAAGTTATAATACCAGATTAGTTTAAGACCCCATCGATAATCATTATCTTCAAGGTAAATTTATTTTATATAACCCAGGCAGTTTAATGTTCACTTAAGAAAATTGTTTACATGTTTTTTCATTTATAATATCTAAATTTTCAATTTATGTTTAGGTTAAAAAAAGCATGGAAAAATGCTTTAAAAATTGTTTTTGTGGAGAATAGTTTCTTGTTATCTTGCAATTTGTGCAAAGTTCCAAACAAATTTTGTATTTATTTTCTAATAAAGGGTGTATATTTAATAACATTTTAATTCAATGCTAAAATCTGATACTTTTTTATAAATTTACGAAAATAAAAGTTTGTTAGTTATTGATATTAAATAATTGCAAAAATTTTATTATTAATTATGTATACATAGTAATTAATTACAAAAATATTGTGAGTTTGTCTATAAACTAAAATAGGAAAATATTATTTTAGAAAATACTATTTATAAACTGAAATATTGATTAAAAAATATTTTCTTAGGAATTCTCATTTAATTTTCATGGAAAAGTAATATTGTGTTGCCGTTATTTCTTTCCCCGTTGGTCGACAGCAACATCTAAATCAAGTCCATGAATCCGCATGTTCTCATAGAATATTAGGGGAGGGAGCTGCATCTGTTGTGATGGTACACCAGCAGGTAGAAGTCTGACTTAGCTCCTAGTTACTGAAGAAGGAAGGCAGTGTAGGACAAATTACTACGCATTTTCTTTTCGTATGGAGTTACCACTACTACTAGTACACAAAATCTTGAGTTGAGTTGCCCCTTGTACAGTTTGGGAATGATGTGGGTGAGAAGAAGTCTGATTGGGATCTGTATCACTCTAGGTCCTATGAGACCAGGACCTACGGCTTAAAGTGGATTCCGAATCATTACAAACATTGATGACACCGCCGGGATTCGAACCCGAAACCTGTGGTACAGAGCGCTAGCCACTCGGTTATCAGGCCCCGAATATTTAGTACTGCAATAGGTGTATTCAGATAATACTTAGTATTCCAATAGGTGTAATACCAATTGCCGCGCACTTGTTTATATTAATTGGCTTTGATGAAATTTAAATATTATTTTTAAAAAATGAAAATTTTATGAAATGACTTCTCATATTAGTATTAATATTCACATGATTAAAATAAAAATTTAAATTGTGTAATTGTTTCAACATCTTGTTTTGGTAACTTTTTTCTGAATGCTCAGTTTTAATTTTAATTGATATTTTTTTTAACCAAGATTTTCGAAGGAAAATACATTATGATACATTTAAAGCCAAGCAATGTTGATTCATATTTTCAAGTGCCAAATATAATTCTTTACAGTAACCTTATTTTCCTATATTATTCTTTCACTTGCAAAACGTTAGCTGATGATCTCATAAGAGAACAGCACGATTGACACACGATACCTTCTTTCCACCTCCGGAAAATATAAATTTCAGTTCACCACCCCACCCCCAGGCTTGCATACAGGAAAGGGCTTGGATTTTATTAAAGGACAAGAAATTCCTTTTAAGGATTTCTCACTCGGGAGTGGGCAAACTTATTAAACGAAAAGGATTAGAATAGAGATTTCAGCTCTTGGATGGGTACAGATCTGAAATCAACAATGAGCAACAGTTCAAGTGAAGTTGAATTTAAAATGATAAATATATTTTCTAATAATTTAGGAAGAAATGCATAATAATAATATAAAACGTAACTTCTGCACAAAATTGAGCACCAATATATATATAATCTTTGATAAAGTTTCATCATTGCTTTGAAATAAGAACAATTATTGTTCAAAAATATTTTTCCCACATTATTTTTAAGATTAAGGATTAATTTTATTCTTTTAAAATATAATTATATTTTAATAAGAAACTCTTGTTTTATTTATATATTTATTATTTTTTTCATTTTACTTATGGCTGTTAAATTGGTAACTTTCGTAATGATATTTATTGCTTTCATGCTTTTGGTATATCTCGTAGTTTTAAATGCTTTTCAGTTACTTTTTGATTTAATTTATGTAGTTTCTCTGTGATTCTGGTATACAAGACATTTTAACCAGTAATTAAACGTAATTGAATTTTAAACATTGGCAGTAAAAACAAATTCCTAATCATTACAAAAATAATTTTTAGTATCACGATTAAGGCTCTGACATGGATAGGACCCATAAATTCTTTTTTTGGAAAAGCTGCAATTCTACTGCCAAAAATGTAACTATCAAAATATTGTTGAGACACTTTTTTACATATATACTTCCCTCTTTAATGCATATCATAAATATTTGGTGATAGCGTATAAATACGATGTGTTATAAAAATTAAAATTCTTTTCGACTACTTATTGTTTTAACAGCGTATGCATATAATTTTGACAGAGTTGATCGAATCTTAATTTTTAGGCTTTTCATTACGTTCCTTGTTATGCAGATGCAGGTCAACGCCTTTTCAGTATAAACCGTATCTTGAATAAGTAGTTCCGATTCAAGAGCGGAAGAAGACAATCGATTAAAAGCTGCCCTTCGGCTTGACCTACTTTCTTAGGCGCAAGCATATGATTCATCTGGGAGCTGCAAATCGTCTTAATTAACGTATTATCTGTCACACTTTTGTGCTCCGTTTGGTCACATTTTTGTGTGTCTTTTTTATGTACTTAATGAGGGTTTTTTTTAGTTATTTTTTACCGAGGTGACATTTGTTTATTTCTCGAATCAAGATGATAAATGATAATTCGAAAATAAATGTTCTTTGCTTGGGAAAGGAATATTGACTTCAATCCGTTTTGTGTCGAGAATAAATAAATTTCAATGTCAGATTGCTCATAACTGAATGTTATTTTAATGTACTGTTCAATCAGTAGAATAAGAAGAGAAAAAAAATCTGTACTGTCAAACACTTTTCTTTATTGAAAGTTTGCTTTCGACATTTTATTTTTATCGTATTGAACAGCGAGTTCGAATCTTACAAAAATATTTGACATGTACTCAGAAATTAAAAATGTTCACAATATTTTTTCCCTATAATTTTCTTTTTTATATATTTATAACTTCAAGAAGAATGAAGCAAAATTCTGTCATAAATAACCTCAAAAATAATGATGTTGAGATGTTTAATCAGTATAGTTTAAAACATTTTTTTTCCGTTTAATGAACGTAATTAGATTAATTAATTACAAACAGTGTACAAAAAAAGGAAGTTTAGAAGAAAAAAGAAAATTAGTATTTTTTAAAGAAAGAAAGTATTTAATTTTTTTTGAAGGAGTAATTTTTTTTAAAGAAAGTGTTCCCTTTTATTTAAGCAATTTGTCTGAATCTCTTTTAATATAAATTAAATTCGATTTTAATTTTATTTGGATAAAGTAAGTTAATTACGATGTAACTTCGACAAAAAAACTTTTTCTCTACGATGCATCTTTAGTCCGTCAAAATCAATTTGCGTTTTGAATCCGCCATTCGAAACTGTTGATTAAAAGTACCTCATTCAATTATTTTCAAGACAGCTGGGAAAATTAAATTTTTGCAATTAGGGAAACGGATGAGAGATATTCACTTTTATGAATATCAGCAGATGCTGCTAACCATCTAATTACATATTAGTTTTCAAAATTTAAAATATTATTTAAAAGTATGCATCTTGTAAAATGAATTTCTTGACATTTATCTTCTTCAATACATTTTTGAGTTTCTTTTAAAAATTTTATTTATTTACAAAAAATTTCTATATTTGATTAGGTTATAAATCTAAAAAAATATTTTTGTGGATTTATATTTTAAATTATTTTAATCGGTTACTATTCTCATATTTTGATAAATAATTTTTGATGTAGATTGCCTTCATTATTCCAAATATCTGCCCATCGAAGCTTATAACGAAGCCTTAACGAAGCTTATAACGAAGCCTTAACGAAGCTTATATTATCTTTATAACGACAGACTTTTTTCGGCTTTTTGAAACACTTATATTTCCGCAATTTGTAACAAACCCCTTAATTGAAGCTTCATTATTAACTTTCTTTTATTATCAATCACACTCTTTTTGAAAACAATCTAAGCATCTCGAAGAAAATGAGTATTTTTATTTAAATTAAGTTTGCGTAAAACCCTTACACATGGGAAAAATGATTACAAATTCAAGGCTTCAGGAATCATTAGTGGTTACACAATTACACATTGAATGTGTGTTTAATTGGCGAAGCTTTCCCTGGCGGTGATACATATTTGTATACGTCTACGTAAGGAGTGAAAAAGACTGCTAATCATATCCTGCGATACATACAATGAAGCTTTCCTCAATTTTTGCTCAATGTTTGCGATATTGTAGGTGTGTCCTGAATCGAGCAATCTACCACATCTCTTGGAAGCTCAGTTGTCAAAATATCAAATGAATTGCTGGCAACTGACTATTGTCAACAGCATGAAAGCTGTCTTAAGACATGTGAAAATCATGGTGATTATTATGAAACATTTTCGAGGCGGACGCTCCATGAAAGATAATGCAGACAGCTTTGGAATATCATCAATATATAGTTGAGCTGTTGAACCTCTGAGGATGATTAGGAGAGAAATGTTGTAGTAAGAAAGAAAGGGCTAGCATCACACTGCTAGCCCTGCAAAGAATCACCGGTCCTGGCACCTCCATACATGGATCTGAGTGTTATCTAATCCATGACTTCAGGATTCATTGCTGAACTGTAGGGACTACGCTAGTTTGTGGTAGCCATGATGATCGGTTATAGCACCACTCCTGATGACTCTGTTGTTTTTGCGGCTTAAAGTGACGTCTGCAGTTACTGTGATCGTATCAAGTTATTGTGAGCATAACCTGACTTTCAGCTAAGCACTATGAGAGAGAGTATAGTACCAAAGTGATGTGTAAAATGTTGTCGGAATATTTTGAGTTAGTTTGGTCATCTATGCTTTCCAAATTTCATTTCACCTCAGCTGCCGGAATTAATACCACAATCTTTCTTCAGCGGTGTCTGTCCATACTGCGCTACTGCAACAACACACACACATATATATAATATATATATATATATGTCGATATATATATATATATATATGTATATTCCTCAATTGTTAGAGGAAAGAGAGATTTTCAGAGGAATTACAAGGCTTACATGATCCTCGTTGCGTTGCAGAGACAGGAGTTATTAAGGAAGTTAACATTAAATCAGCATGAAAAGTTCATGATTTAGTTAGATGATCGAATATTTTTTTGAGGTGTGTACTTCCCTTTCTAGAAGTATACATGTATTAAGAATTTTCTTCGATCGAAAACAATAACACCCCACTTAACGCTGTTTCAGTATTAAGAGGTAATATTGGGATTCACTGAAAGCGCAAACGTTAAAGAGTATCTGCTGGGAAAATTATTGTGACAACAAGTAGATAAAAACGATGGAAAATATAAGCAAATCATAAAAAAGGATATTTTAATTAAAAAACGTCAAATTATATACTATACTCTCGTTCTCATACCAAATCTAGTCGATTTCCGGCTTAAAAATACACTGAAGTGACAAAAGTCATGGGATAGCAATATGCAAATTTTCAGATGGCAGTAGCATCGCGTAGAACAGGTATAAATGCGCAGTGCTTTCGCAGAACTTTCATTTCTGTTCAAGTTATTCATGTGAAGAGGTTTTGACGTGATGATGACCGCACGACGGAAATTAACAGACTTTGAACGCGGAATGTTAGTTGGAGCTAGTCGCATGGGTCATGCCATTTCGGAAATCGTTAGGGAATTCAACATTCCCAGATACACTGTGTCAAGAGTGTGCCGAGAGTATGAAATTTCAGGCATAACATCCCACCACGGACAGCGCAGTGGTCGACCGCCTGCACTTAACGACCGAGACCGGCGACGTCTGCAAAGAGTCGTAAATTCTAACAGACAAGCAACACTGCGTCAAATAACCGCAGAAATCAATGTGGGACGTACAAGGGACTTGTCTGTTAGAACTGTGCGGAGAAATTTGGCATTCTTTTGCTATTCCAGCAGAAGACCGACTCGAGTGCCTTTACTGACAGAACGACATCGCTAGCAGCGACTCTCGTGGGCACGTGAGCATATCGGTTGGTCCCTAGATGAATGGAAAACCGTGGCCTGGTCCGATGAGTCACGATTTCAGTTGGTAAGAGCTGACGGTAGGGTTCGAGTGTGGCGCAGACCCCACGAAGCCATGGACCCAAACTGTCAGCAAGGCACTGTTCAAGCTGGTGGTGGCTCCGTAATGGTGTGGGCTGTTTTTTCATGCCATGGACTTGGTCCTCTGGTGCGACTGGACCGAACATTGACTGGAAATGCTTATGTTCAGCTACTTGGAGATCACTTGCAGCCATTCATGGACTTCATGTACCCAAACAACGATGGGATTTTTATGGATGACAATGCGCCATGTCACCGGGCCACAACTGTTCGCGATTGGTTTGAAGAACATTCTGGACAATTCCAACGAATGATCTGGCCAACTAGATCGCCTGACATGAGTCCCATCGAACATTTATGGGGCATCATCGAGAGGTCTGTTCGTGCCCAAAATCCTGCACCATCAACGCTTTCACAGTTATGGACGTCTATCGAGACAGCATGGCTCAATATTCCTGCAGAAGACTTTCAACGACTTGTTGAGTCCATGCCACGTCGAGTTGCTGCATTTCGCCGGGCGAAAGGAGGGCCGACGCGATATTAAGAGGTATCCCATGACTTTTGTCACTTCAGTGTATATCGTGCATGGTGCTATATATCGTGCTATCAAACATGGAGGTGGATCTGCCATCGTATGGGTAAAGAAGCGGTTTTCTGCTGCCCCAATCTATTCATGCAGCGGGACATGTCCAATCATGGTTTGATGAATATGAGGATGAAACGAAACATCTGCTTTCCCCCGACCTCAATAACGTCGAAATGTTATGGTCTATTTTAAAGCGGTGAATCCGGAATCAATAACCTTCACTGGCATTTCTTCCAGAACTTTCACAATATCTCCATGAAGAATGGTTCAGTATTCCTCTGAACATTATTCAGCATTTGTATGATTAAATTCCAAGGTAAATCCAAGTTGTATTAGATGCCCAAGGCGATCTTATGCCATATTTGTAAAGGATTCCTTATAACTCTAGAAGGTTTCCATTTCCATTTAAAAGCACGTTATATATTTAAAAAAGCCATTTCCATTTAATTTATATAACCATTTCCATTTAAAAGCATATTCTTTTATTGTGGCTTCATTGTATTTTTTGCAATATATATGATTTATATAATCTTATTTATGTATTTTCAATTATAATTTAATTTAAATATTAAATTCCAGAATAAATATCAAACAAACAGCAAAAATGTAAGTTATAATATCAAAATAAAATAATTTATAAATATGACGATATAGACTTTTTTCGTTTTGAACAATAAAACTTCACGAATATGAAAAATCCTAATAGAATAAGATTTGAGTAATATTCATTGCATCTTTTATGGCTCATAGGGAAGTCTCCGGAAGAAAAGCTGAAGATTTATAATCTCTCTTTCGGTGTAAATTACAATAGTTTCCTCACAAATTTGCGCAATGTATGATTGATGATTCCAAACTTCTTACTATAAATAATTTTATTTTATCACTCTAATTTTCAGTTTTTTTTTCTATTTGATGTTGCGAATTCTCATAAATGTCACCTCATCACAAAATTTGTATTCGTCATAAAGATACATCGTTTCATAAATTTTTTAAAAATGTTCGCTTGACTATTTGGAAATTTAATTTGGGTAACATCGAAATAAGAATTTTGCTTGCGGTGCTTCTGTTTCATAGAGTATGAATTGATTGGATCTTAGGAAACTTTAAGGTGAATTATAGAAATTGATACACTTTATATATTAAAAAAATTAAAATAATTTTTTACTGCTTTAATTTTTTTTTAATGATATGCATTTGGTAAAATTCCTAAAAATAAAATAAAATTCTAGAAAGTTTATTATTTACTAATTTTTACAATGACTGAATATTTAATACATAATTTAGCAGCAGATCTTAAAACCAGAAAATCAGATATCAAATAATGCCGATTGGCATAATTTGGCGGATTTAATGCTGCAATTGTGTTAAAAAACGCCAAGTTGACCACATGAGAATTGAAACTCAACTGGCAAATATTTTAGTTGTGGGAGCTTTTATGACATCGAGGCTCACGGATGATATAAAATTTTTCAAGATGCATCTTCTTCTTTGCTTTTGCCAAACTAATAACTGCCCCGTGGTTTTTGTGTAGTATCCAGTATTTTGGCGAAAAATTGATAATCACTATCACCAAATTTGTTGCCAAGATTGCCAACTTTACGATAATTTTTAATTTTTTGTCTTGCATAGTTAGTAACGTATTTTTACGGAACTACATAGTAAATAAAATAAACTAAAAAATCTAAGAAATAATTATAAAATTATTAATTAACTAAAGTTAAGCAATTTATATTTATTTACAAACAGTCAGTATATAATCATGTAATCTATATATATATATATATATATGTGTGTGTGTGTGTAAATATGTAAACTCGAATGCAAGCAAATATGCAACTCTTATTATTTCTATCGCCAACTAAATATGATGTAACACATAAGCAGAAAATACCATTCTGAATTAAATCATTGTTACATTAATAAGAACTATAATTTTTTTTCTGTAATTTGATGTTGTTTTATGAGTGACAAATTAATGAAAATGTGAAATAAAACCTAAAAAAAATTGAATGTGCATTATAATCCATCACTTTTCTTTTTCATGAAGAGCAATTTATGCTCCGTACGCCTGAAGCCGATATTTTGTTTGTCTTATTCCTAGGTAAACTACTGCCCTGCTGTTGATCCAACGAAAGGATCTGTGCGGAGTGAGTAGAGCAGGAGTGCCCCCCTTTCTCCTTGACGCGTGCGCATAACTTGTGCAAATATTTCTTTTTCATCCCTGACAGACAAGGAATTGCTTTTAAAGGGGAGCGATTGATGAGAAATCGATTAATTAAATTTTCAGGATTGGCTAAATGATTGCCCGAAATGGTAGAGTGTGTTTAAGAAAGATCATATTGCATCAATATTTTTGATTCATTTCCAGTTTGATTATGTAAGAAGGGCAAAGTGATTAAATTTTTATGGAATTTAATAATGGGCATAATAATTTTTGTTTTTTTTTTTTGTAAATTTTTTAATACATTCCAGGAAAATAACGATAAAGGCATTTAGATAACCAGACTGTTCTCATCATTGAAGATAAAGACATTCCCAGAAAAATAATGATAAAACAGTTTAGGTCAATTCAGAGATTAAGTTAAAATGCACTACTAGCGCTTCTGAGAGTACATGTTTGAATCCGCTCTCCCCATCTTGTCAGTCACTGGTTTTAAGCAAAGAATTTCTAATTCTCTATGTCCAGCAGCGCGGAAGGACGGCCCACCAGTAGTCTACTCATGTACGGAAGAAAAAGGGGGAAGCCTCTGTTGTGATGGAAAACTCATAAGTAGAAGTCTGACTTTCTCCAAATCTCTGAAGAAGGAGGGTAATGTTTTCAGGGAGGAGTTTAGGTCGGTACCAGGTTTAGGTAGGTACCCTCTCACCAGGTAGTCAGACTAACGAAGCAAGATACTGAACCTCACAAGCGACATCGAGTCTCTTAGTTTTTGAAACAATCTCTACAACAATGCCGTCAGCGGATTGAACTTCCGCCCTAATGCGTACCAGCGGCGCACATTACCAATGAGCCACGAGTCGGTCAAGCAAAAGGAGACTTGATGGCGATTGTGTGAACATGTATAAACGTCTCACCTCTAAAGTCAGGCTTTCTAATGGAAGGATTTCCGGGTTTTCTCTCATATGATATACAAATGTGTGATAGCTGGCCCCTAAAAATCCTCTCGTGTGACAAAAGATTTTATTCAAAAGATTTTATTTTGAAAGTGAAAACGTTTAATGTCTAAATCTTTTGTATCGACAGTCGGGTAAACTGGTGGGGAGTTTTTCAGGATTTAAATTATAAGATGCGTAATTGGAAGGTCGGTACGTAGATGCGTAATTGGAAGGTTTGGAATGCCTTAGAAGTAATTACCTAATAATTAGAAGGCAATTATCTGAAAGAGTACTCGCTTTATTGCTTGTCGATGAACTGTTTGTAGTAGGAAACACGAGGGATTGCCTATAACACACAAAGATCGCGTTTGTGAAATGCGAATAATTTTGTATAAGGTTGTTAACCAATTGGTGCTTCTATAAGAAATACGGGAAATATTTCCACATATAAAACTAATTACCAACAAACTAATTTATTTTTACTGACAGTTTTTTACTATTATTGTTTATAATTAATTTAGTAATTCAATAAAAAATTTTCAAAAGCAAATGTTTATCTCCAATAAGTTTGTAACTTCAATAAAGCCAATAATGTCTTTTTAAACAAATTATTCAAAATATTAATTTGTGCGTTTATTGCAATAAAATAATTTTATGCGCTGTAGCATTACTACTATGGTAGCAACACTAACAATGGCAATAATATGACAATAGTATGGTAATAGTACCAATGGCATTACCATGACAGTAACATTATTATGGTAATAATATTTGGTTACACAGTTCACCATAACACATCAAGGTAATGCTGCTCGCGTGAGCTCTATTATAACACAATTCATGTGATTAATTGAGGGATGTTTCAACTCATTATTTTCTGCAATATTTTTAACCAATTAACTCATATATTAAGCATATTCTATGAGAAAATATAGAAATTCAATGGGAAAAAAAGTTTTGAAAGGAAAAAAAATAGTAAAATAATAGAGTGAAGAAATAGTTTTGTATCAACGAACTAGTGAAAGATTAAAGACATTTAAGTAATTTTTATAAATTCATTCGAATATATTATGAATTTAAAATTCTTAAATTATTAAGAATTTCTTTATTTTAGTAGAGCAGTTATTGATAATTAATTAGTTTATACTTCTTTCAAGTGACACATGTTAACTTATTGCAAGCAATGGGATAATTAAGTGAGTACAGATCGTTATTTAAATTGGATGAAAAATTATTTTAAAAATAGTTTCTTACATAAGTATTAAGAAGTACATAATATATAATAATAATAAAAAAACAACAGCAACTGAAATCCTTTACAAATTTCCTTTCATCATGTGTGAATATATTTTATCACTTACTCCATCTACGGAAGAATATATATTAAGTGATGATTAAAAGCTGGGCCGAGTGACCGTTCACGGCCGAGTAACTAGCGCTCTTTAAATCATTTTAAAAGGTAGGTCCCGGTCTAATATGGCTGTAGGGTGTTGGGCGTAGTGTTGACAGACGGCCTTGGTCCACCATGGGGCTGATGCGCCAGTGATGATGATGATGATGATGATTAAAATAATTATATAGTAAAACATAATTGATTCTTAGATTCTAATTTGGAATATTCTTTCATACTGTATTTTCAATTTTGGTGGTTTTTAAATTTTAACGAACTTAGCGGAAATGTGGTTGAGAATATGGACGCTGAAGAAGAAGTGGGGTAGGTCTTTAGCAGAGCCCTTTGAAAGTACCGTCTGCTAACATCGCTAACAATGCAAAGTACCAGGCTATCTGTGACAGATTAACATTTGACACGGACACTGTTGTCTACGGTTACATCCTGTAATGAAAAAAAGATAAGGCACTGGAACTTGAAAGAACAGTTTATTCTTAATAAGAGCAGAATGAGGGTGGCTACAATTGGTTCATTCCCTTTTATTAATTAGGCCTGGAACAACAATAATAAGAAGAATATTAATGTTAGTAAACCTAATAAAATCATAAAATAATTAAAATCGCAAAAACAGATTTTGCCTTCTCTGACGACAGAAATCCTCAAACCAATGGGCCGAAAAAATTCTCACAAACCAAGTAAGCGATGGAGATGCAACTAACAGTCCTCTGAACCAAAATTGCCAGCAATTCATATTTAGACAGTTGGAAAAGGTTGGTTGCAGCAGGTTGCTTAAAGGAAACATTTACTATGACAGATATTAAATTTTGAAGAAGCAGTCATAATAAAGTTGCCTGGTGAATGACTTAAGTGTTTCCCAGCAAGAATTGAACAATACCGGGATGTATCTAAAATAACGTAGAATTTTTTTTACAAATATTCAAATAAAAAAAGTCATTTAAATAAATCCTAATTTTGTGGCGTCGTGAAATTAAAAAAAGGAAATCAATATCTAAAATATTCCCCATATACACTGAAGTAACAAAAGTCATGGGATACCTCTTAATATCGTGTCGGTCCTCCTTTCGTCCGGCGAAGTGCAGAAACTCGACGTGGCATGGACTCAACAAGTCGATGGAAGTCTTCTGCAGGAATATTGAGCCACGCTGTCTTAATAGACGTCCATAATTGTGAAAGCGTTGATGGTGCAGGATTTTGGGCACGAACAGACCTCTCGATGATGTCCCATAAATGTTCGATGGGATTCATGTCGGGCGATCTAGGTGGCCAGATCATTCGTTGGAATTGTCCAGAATGTTCTTCAAACCAATCGCGAACAGTTGTGGCCCGGTGACATGGCGCATTGTCATCCATAAAAATACCATCGTTGTTTGGGTACATGAAGTCCATGAATGGCTGCAAGTGATCTCCAAGTAGCTGAACATAAGCATTTCCAGTCAATGTTCGGTCCAGTCGCACCATAGGACCAAGTCCATTCCATGAAAAAACAGCCCACACCATTACGGAGCCACCACCAGCTTGAACAGTGCCTTGCTGACAGTTTGGGTCCATGGTTTCGTGGGGTCTGCGCCACACTCGAACCCTACCATCAGCTCTTACCAACTGAAATCGTGACTCATCGGACCAGGCCACGGTTTTCCATTAATCTAGGGACCAACCGATATGCTCACATGCCCACGAGAGTCGCTGCAAGCGATGTCGTTCTGTCAGTAAAGGCACTCGAGTCGGTCTTCTGATGGAATAGCCCAAGAAAGCCAAATTTCTCCGCACAGTTCTAACAAACAAGTCCCTTGTTCGTCCCACATTGATTTCTGCGGTTATTTGACGCAGTGTTGCTTGTCTGTTAGAATTTACGACTCTTTGCAGATGTCGCCGGTCTCGGTCGTTAAATGCAGGCGGTCGACCACTGCGCTGTCCATGGTGGGATGTTATGCCTGAAATTTCATACTCTCGGCACACTCTTGACACAGTGGATCTGGGAATGTTGAATTCCCTAACGATTTCCGAAATGGCATGACTCATGCGTCTAGCTCCAACTAACATTCCGCGTTCAAAGTCTGTTAATTCCCTTCGTGCGGTCATCATCACGTCAAAACCTCTTCACATGAATAACTTGAACAGAAATGAAAGCTCTGCGAAAGCACTGCGCATTTATACCTGTTCTACGCGATGCTACTGCCATCTGAAAATTTGCATATTGCTATCCCATGACTTTTGTCACTTCAGTGTAAACTAAAATATCCCTTTCTAATAAGAAAAGCAATATCTAACTTAGCGTAAATCCCTATAAACGAATCCAATCATAAATATGTAAATAAATCCAAACTAATGAGTTTTATATAGATACGTTTTACTCAAAGTCCTTTTTGTCAAATGGGAAAAAGAAAAGATTCATTTAGATAGCAAATGTAGGCATTTATGTGCTTAGTTTTTTGATGAACATTGAACTCCATTGATGCATTACTCTCTGGAGTACAATAATCGTCTTCATGGTTGACCCGGCGACGTACTCTTGCGGCCAAAATAACGAGACTTCACAGCCCACTTTACATCGTTTTTTTTCCTTTATTTCTTCACCACATGATCATTTCTCCTCTGTATCCACATCACCTACCTTTTCTTCTCCTTCACCTTTTATCTCGTCTCCTAGATCAATTTATATCAAAATGTCAAATTTGCCTCATTGGCTAGATTTGTATCCATGAGGCCGCCTCAATACAGCTATTGGTTGGAGGAGAAAACCTTTGCCTTATTCCCAAATGGTTGGTCTACTAACCCTCTCATTGAAATTCCCACGCTTTTAAAACAATTCCTGCTATAAATTTCCACTTTAGAGCAGTTAAGATAGTCAACAGCCCTAACTTTTACTACTTCCTAAAGGCGGTCACTATTGTGGCACACCTTTTCATCCTCAAAGAGAAAATTAACAGAGGAACTCTAAATGGATAATTGAGACCATAAAGATTAATGCTGAAAAGACTGGCTGTTGAATAACGCCTTTTCATTCTTTTTGAAGACTATTTCGACGAAAGTCTGATATAGGCGACACACAGATTTATTCTAAGAGTTACTCTTACAGTGACAAAAATAATATTAATATATAATACAAGCAATAGTAAAATGCGAAAAAAATAATTTAATTAATATATATAATATGTTTACAAGATAATTTTTACTCAAAAGAAGAAAATGAAGAACTCATTGCGGTGGATTTAAAAACTTAGTCTTAAAACTTAAAATTTTTATACTAATCTGGCAAATTATCCTTCTGCAAAACGAAGAAAAAATTAAACTAAATCTGATATCAATAAGCTTACCTGTTTAATTGTAAAAATAGGAAAAAAAATAGTAGAAAGCAAAAAAATGACGCAATATTTCTCCTGCAATTATTTCCACCATACTCTCAAGACTATAATTATAGACAAAGATGTTTAAACGATGGGAATCATTATAAGAAGCAATGTTCTACAAAGAAGAAGTTGGAAAATCTGTAGTGTATGAAATGTTTTGAATATGAATATATTACTACTTTTAGAGGATGTCCCAAATTTCTCATACTAAGAATGCGAACTGCTACAACTACTAGAAATAAAAACTGACCAAAGCATTTCCTTTGTCAATATGATAGAAGGTAATGTTTCTAAAACAACTCCATCCTTTACCTTTACTAAAGAAAACAGTACAGCTATTTTAACTAACTACCTCTAGAGAATTTTAATGAATCTATATACGTCTTAAAAACTTATTATTATTTTTAATTCCATAGGAAGCATTCTGAGCTTCTATAATCAATGAAATAATTGTAACAATGCTTTTGATATAACAATGTTTTGCGGATAACATAATATATGCAAAAAAAAACTACGAATAGCACGTCTAATCGACGGAGTTTTTAAACATGCAGCACTTCTTTCCATCTCTAAACCCTTTTTGGATAGCTCTAAAATTTTCCTTCTTTTTCCTCCCAAAATTTAAAAAAGATCCTTTAAATTTCAGAACCCTTTATCACCAAGTATATATTAAACAAATTAACTGAGTAAATTATTCTTAGAAATATTAAATCACATTTTTCTAAATATTCTATAAAGCATTCCTCAATTCGGTTTTACAACAAATCTCTCTACGACTCACCAACTTTAAAAACCGACAGAACTCACCCCTGAGAGACTTATCAAAAAATCCATCACTGGAGACATCTTTTTAGATATTGCCAAGATCATTGACAAGAAGACGGTATAATCCCTGAACTAATACATAAACCACAAAATATACTGCCCTCCAAAAGTTAAGGAACAACATGTTTTTCGAAGCTCATCATATGTTTATAGCTTACCATAGTTTATATAAATGGTAAAAACGAACTTTATGCAAAATTATGCACACACGATAGCTACTAAATTTTTTTTTATAGAAAAGAACGGGTATATATGAGTGAGAGAAAAATATGCAAATATCAGGCTTTCGTATTTACGTTTGTAACTTTTGTTGATTTACAACTTTTGTTAGCAGATTCGTTGACAATAGGCAGTGGGGTCCCGCAATGTCTGAGATTCGTTAAGGTAGTGGGCGGTCGGATGGATGGAAATGGGGTTGTCCCAGGCTGATGCTGACAGGCGTCTTATTGCGCCTCGCAGTGTGGTCCACCATATCTGGAATCAATATCAAACCGAAGCTTCTGTGTCCAGAAGACATGTTCCAGGTCGACCACGAGCTACAACACCTGCAGAAGACCGTTTTGTAACTATTTCGGCTTGAAGGAGAAGAAGCATTTCTGTGCAGCTACTTGTTGCAGACCCTTCCGTAGCATCAGGAAGAAGAATATCTGCTAGTACGGTGCGAAGGAATCTTCACAATTCAGGTCTCTATGCAAGGCGACCAGTTGTGCGTGTTCCCCTCAACGGACGACAGAGAAGGGCCCGCTTATCTTGGGCAAGAGAACACGTTTCCTGGACCAGACAACGATGGACTCCTGTACTCTTTATAGACGATTCCAGGTTCACACTGGAGAGCGATTCAGACGTCTGCTGATCTGGAGGGAACAAAGCACCAGATATCATCAATCCAACACTGTTGAAAGACACAGTTACCGAGGTGGTGGAATAATGGTTTGGGCAGGAATCTCACTCGGTGGTTACACTGACCTGTATGTGCTCCACGGAGGACCTGTGACTGGTTTGAGATATTGGGATGAGATCCTTGATCCATATAAATGTGCAATTGACAATTTTTTTTTAATTTTTATGGATGATAATACACGAAATCACCGAGTTGTAGTTGTTGAGGAATATCTTGAGGGTCTTGGTTTGGAGCCAATGGAATGGTCAGCTCGATCTCCAGACCTGAATCCGATATAGTATCGTTGGGACAATCTTGGTAGACAGGTTGCTGCTTTAAGTCCTTCTCCAATATCTTCAGGAGAGCTAAAACAAAGTTTACTCCATTTCTGGTCTTCGCTTCCCATTTCGGTAACCGCCAACTTAATTGGCAGCATGGAAAGTCGAGGCCGCCAATGCATTCAAGCTAGGGGTAGGCATATCCCTTACTAAAACTCATTTTTGTTATGTTTCTATAACATTTTACCATATAAAACTGTGATTATTATTTTTTCCAAGAATTAACTTTTCCAGTGAGATTGCTTTTTTTGTTGCAAATCATTTTTACGATTTTCTTATGTAAACTTCTATGTTGCAGTCAATATATAACTGTTTTGTGCACATGCCATCCAAATTTGATGTTTCTACGTTCATTCATTTGCAAATTAGGCGCAAAAATATTGGTTGTTCCTCAACTTTTGGAGGGTAGTATATATACAGACGGCATAATCCCTAAATTTAATGCATATAATTTTCCTATTAACTAATTCAACTTATTCATTAACATATTACTAAAGTGAATTTTATGGTCAACCACTTATCAGGTATATTAACGCAGGTGTACCTAGGGCTTCCTAGTTAGACCTATTCTATTCACAATTTTCATCAATGACATCTCTAAAATGAGCTTAGTTACTCTCTGCTTACGACGCTGCTATCGCATTTTTTACATAATGTTATTACTTTTGCAAATATTTGACAAAATTACATTCCCGCATTTGAACCTTGGCTTACCAGGTGAAAAATTAATATTAATGTTGACAAAACGAAAGTCGTCCTGTTCGCCAGAAAATATACTCGGCCGTTAACATTATTATTTTTAACCAATCTATTATCTGGAGTACTGAATCAAAGTACCTTGGTGTCCTGTTAGATAAAAGACTAACCTATACTTCCCATACAATCAATAATAAACGAAAATATAATATCTGCCTTCGTATGCTCCATCGATTTACTGACAGTAATCTTCCCTTCTACTTATAAGACAAACTAATTATTTATATTTACTATATGCCTCCCTTTATAATCTGTGAATGTCTAGTTTGGGAATCTGCTGCCAAGTGTCATATTAATATTATACAAATATTAGAAAAAAATTTTAAGAATGATTATTGGTGACATCAGATATTCTTTTGACTTCTATAGATAAAAAAAAAATTTAATTTTTGTACTTGCGAAAGAGATTTTAAGTGTAGATAACTTCGATACACTATAAATCTCTCTCTAATATAAATAACTCTGATATTCAAAATTTTCCCATCTATGATTACTCTCTCCACATTAATTGAAAGCTCCCTTAGGCAGTGCTAATAAAAGTACACTCTCCCTAGACGAATTAGTACAGTTAGCGTTCTGATAGTTAGCGATCGAAACCCGACCCTGCACTAATTCCCAGACGTCATTTCTTTTATACAGCATCTGTCTTTTCTTTCATATATCCCTTTTGAGCACTTCCTTTTTTTCTGTTAATTTTTATCATCTGAAATTATTATTGCCTTTTATTATTTAAATAAATTTTTGTTATTCTTTCAAATTTCTTTGCTCTTAAAATTATTTAAAGTCTAAGTTTTAACTAAATGCCTAGCTTTAAGTTTATTTTGGATTGCATCTTCTGTGCATGCCTTACTTCCAACGTGTGTCTTACATGGACTTTGTAATTTTGATTTAAGAATATCCCATGAGAAAGGCGGAAATAGCGATGGTCCCAAATTATGCAACAATTGTTTATTTAATTTTTAATTACATATGGACAAACATCAAAAGTTAATAATAGAAAAATAAGGAACGGTTAGACATTAAACCGCACCAGAATAGTACTTGGCCACTATTGAGATAAATCAATAGACATGCTACTGTGCCCAAAAATTGAAACCAATTTTCAATTTAAATTTCCCGGAGCTTATGGAATTTCAACTTTTTTCAGATTGTTGACACTGTCCTTGACATCTGTGTTGTTTGCAGAATGAATATTCGTGTGCGGAAACGTACAGAATGTTGCAGAAGGCATTCGGTGAGCACATTATATCGAAAAGAAATGTTTACAAGTGGTATAAACAGTTCAAAGAAGGCAGAGAACGCATTATGTCCGGAGGGATTACTTTGAAGGCGATGAAATAAATTTGGTAGAATAAATAATGAGTTTTGGAAAAATTAAAAATTGGTCTTACTTTTTGGGCACTGTAGTATAGACAGCGTTGCTGATGTGCTAGTTGGTGTTGTCGTTTGACAAAACCTACTGCAATACTAAATATTTTGGCAATACTAAAGAAGCAGTTATGCACGGTTTTTTTTGCCTCATATCATGTTTCCTTACCAGTAAGACAAGAGTTTAAGGCTTATGCACGCTCTACATTAGACAGACGATGACATAGACTTTATTTTGAGAAAATTGAAACAATAACATGTTTGTATTCCGAAAGCCAGATATATAAAATGAAAACAGAGCCCGGGACTAGATAAAGGCGAAACTTTAATCTCAGGAAGGCAGATTCCCTTTGAATTTTAAACGCTTAGTTAAAATTACCTTGCAAATGATAGTTTATTTTAAAAAAGTTTTTGAAATGAGTCTTTCATGGTGAACAAAAGATTAATCTGTTTTAAATAATAATTTACACTCTTATTCTCTTCCCACTCATTTTTTTGTGCACACTAAGTTGATTAAACAAGAACAACATCATTTTGAAAAATAGTGTACTTAAAGAATATTTTACGTAATAACAGAAAATTGGTTGTATTTAATATAATAGAAGCAAACATTTGAAGTGAAAAGACATATTCTATAGAATAAAATCGCTCGCTTCGTTGTCTAGCGATAACATACATAGCTAATATTCATGAAAGTTCAAACAATTTGACGACTTCCGTTGCAGTTATTACTTTCGGAAATGGGGAGATTCGACGGCGACTACGAAAGCACGCTTAAAGTGTCTTGCATCGATAGTCAGGCTGCCTGCTGAGATTAGTTTTCGGTCTTTTTTCCTACACTCCATGCAATTGAAGAGCAGCTACCTCTAAAAGAACTTCCGGAAGGTAGTAGTTACCCTTCATTTCCCGTCGGTATATTCTTCGTGTTATATATAAATGGAATTCCAAGGTCTACCAATGACTGAAGAAAAAATAGATAAATATAATGAATATTTTGCAATTAAAAATGAACAGATCTAGGGACATAAAAAACTATGAATATTTAAACAGTTAGTCTATAAAAACATAAATAAATTCCCATTAATTTACATACAGATGAGTAAATGTATTGTTATTAATATGATTAATGAAAATAATCCCCAAAAGACTAAAAAAGAAACGCATTTTTTATCAGGAAACTATTACCTAATTTTTTATTATATAATCTTTAATAAGCAAAAATTTACAAAAATAGTCTTTTAATTATAAGAAAACACCAGTAAGAAGATTTGAGAAATAAGAGGCTTATATGCAAGAAACAAAAGTTATAATACCAGATTAGTTTAAGACCACATCGATAATCATTATCTTCAAGGTAAATGTATTTTATATAATCCAGGCAACCTAATGTTCACTTAAGAAAATTGTTTACATGTTTTTTCATTAATGATACCTAAATTTTCAGTTTATATTTGAAGTTAAAAAAGCATGAAAAAATGCTTTAAAAATTGTTTTTGTGGAGAATAGTTTCTTGTTATCTTGCAATTTGTACAAAGTTTCTACCCAGTTTGATATTTACTATCAAATAGATGGTACACGTTTTAAAACATTTTAATTTAATACTAAAACATGATACTTTTTATGAATTTACGAAAAGAAAATTTTGTTACTTATTAATAGTAAAAAATTACAAGTATTTTTAATATTAATGACACTAATACTAATTAATTACTAAAATATTGTGAGCAATATATTTTAAAATTAGGGTTTACAGGTATCTAAAACGAATATATATTTTTAATAAATATCATTACTTGATAAAACCTTTATTAAATTAATTTCGTAAACTGAGCTAGAAGTAAATATATTTTTTTTTAAGTTATAGGCTATTTTTAGGAAAAGCAAAATATCAAGTTTAGCAATTTTTTAAATTGCTAAAGTTGATAATTTATTTTTGAAAATTATTTGTAGGAAAGGG
This sequence comes from Caerostris darwini, assembly GCA_021605075.1. Classification (NCBI taxonomy): domain Eukaryota; kingdom Metazoa; phylum Arthropoda; class Arachnida; order Araneae; family Araneidae; genus Caerostris; species Caerostris darwini. The sequence continues at coordinate 69,789 of BPLQ01007013.1, read as the reverse complement.
AAGACTTTTGACTTGATCTAACTTTGTTAATTATATTTTAAATCCATGGGCATGATAACAACATAACAACAACATTTGTATGAAATAAAACGATAAAAATCATGGTGCACTATTTAATAAAATGCATTTTTACTAATTTATAATTTATGGATATTCAATTATGAAATATTTTTTTATTTTTAAACTATGAAGTTTTAATAATTTTTTTTTATAACTATACTAATGTTTAACGAATTAATAGGTATCCGTTAAGGTATTAATAGGAATGAATAGGTATTAATAGGTTTGAAATAACGTAATTGATTAAAAATTCTTTTCTTATGAATTTTCATTAATTTTCCTTAATTAACATGGAAAAGTAATATTGTGTTGTTTTTTATCCCACTTGGTCGACAGCAACATCTAGATCAAGTCCATGAATTCGCGTGTTCTCATGGAAGGAGGGAAGGTGTGGGGGCATCTTCTGTTGTGACAATGCAACCGTAGGTAGAAATTTGACTTGGCTTCGTGCCGTTGAAGAAGGAAGTCAGTACCTTCCGGGAGGAATTACCTCGCATTTGCATGTCGTATGGGATAAAACACGAAAACTCCCACCTCGTATTCCGACTCATGAGGCAAGATGCTAAACATCACAATCGAATCTCCCCATTTTTTGAAACAGTGTCTACAACAAAGCCGCTGGGAATGGAACCTCAGCCCTAAAAGTAAAATTGTTAATGTATTATATTACTTGCAAATCAGCTCATACCTATTGATGCTAAATTAAATTCTTCCCATAACAGTTTCTGTTTTTTTATGTGAAGGTATAAAAATCTAGTTTTTGTGGTTAAATATTGCATCTCCGAATCGTTATATTGATAATATAAATTAATTCATGTTTTTTCCTTTGTAGGATGAGGAAATTAAATTGGTTTAAAGTTGACTCTTGATGATATTAATTGGTATTGATTGTTATTACTTTGATGAAATTTAAATATCATTTAAAAAAAATTTATAAATTTTAAGTAATGCGTCCTCATAATAATATTAATATTCAAATTGTTAAAATAAAAATTTAAATTTTATAATTGTTTCAACTTTTTAAAATGTTTCTCTGAATACTTAGTTTTAATTTTAATCGATATTTTTTTCTAACCAAGATTTTCGTAGTAAAATACATTATGATACACTTCAAACCAAGTAATGTTGATTCATATCCTCAAGTGCCAAATACAATTCTTTACACTAACCTTATTTTCCTAAACTATTCTTTCATTCCCAAAACGTTAGCTGCTGATCTCATAAAAGAACAGCTTTGGATGTTTGACACACGATACCTTCTTTCCTCTTCCGGAAAATATGAAGTTCAGTTCCCCCCCCGGCATGCATACAGGAAAGGTCTTGGATTTTATTAAAGGACAAGAAATTCCTTTTAAGGATTTCTCACTCGTGAGTGGACAAACTTATTAGACGAAAAGGATTAGCCTAGCGATTTCAGCACTTGGATGGGTATAGTTCTGAAACCAACACTGAGCAGTTCAAGTGAAGTTGAATTTAAAATGGTAAATAGATTTTCTAATAATTTATGAATAAATTTGTTATAAAGCGTAACTTTTGCACAATTAAGCCTTAATATATATATAGATAGATATATATTAAGGCTTAATTGGGCAAAAGTTACGCTTTATAACAAATCAATTTAGATATAATTAATTAATTTAGAATAATCAATTAATATATGAATTTAGATAAAACTTTCACATTGCTTTCAAATAATTACAAAAATTGTCCAAACATATTTTTTCCTAATTATTTTGATGATTAATGATTAATTTTATTTATTTAAAATATAATAATTATATTTAAGAATTTCTTGTTTTATTTATATATTTATTTATGTTTTTCCTTTTATTTATGGTTGTTAAATTGGTTATTTTCGTAATGACATGTATTGTTTTCATGTTTGGTATATCTCGTATTTTTAAATGTTTTCCCCAATTTTTCGATTACATTTGATGCAGTTTATCTGTGTTTCTTGTATACAAGGTATTTTAATCAGTATTTAAAAGTAATTAAATTTTCATCACTGTCAGTAAAAACTAACTCCTAATCATTACAGAAATAATTTTTAATTTTATTTATTATTATTATTAGTTTTGCTTCGTGCATTTTTTATTGTACGCAAAAACACATTTTTCTAATGTAATAGTTTTATTAATGTTAAAAAAAACATATTGAGTTTCACTATAATATTAAAAAGAAAAATGCAATTAGTGCTCTCTTGTAGAATATTCATTAAATTACACAGATACGCTTAATAAAATGACATTTTATTGCGAAAACCTGATAAAATTGCAGTTTTTAAATAAACAGTTAAATTAAAGGACATTAAGTTCGCTAAACTCTGGCTGAAAATAACATTATATATTTTGAAACATTTTCTGATTCTTGTTTTACTTCCTAAAATGTGTTTACTTTTGTTTCAACACAATTAATTCGTTTATTAAATATATTCTTTTCACTTTGAATTAAAAAAAAGAGTTTAAATTGTTAAATATAATTTGTAACAATTTGCTAATTTGGAAGCTCGCACAAATCTGATTTTTCAACAGGGGATCATAGGATGGCGGAAGACTTTCATATGATCGAAGCAGGTGCCTCTTATTGATACAGACTTTCCTGAAAATCTATCGATTGCTTCTTTTTTGTCAATACAACTAAAGTCCACTGTTTTATGTGTGCACAGCAAATATCCTATGAGCAAAGCTACTATTCAAATATTATTTATTTATTTATTTTGAACATTAAAAATGCAAATAAAATTATTTTAAATTATCCTGGAACAAACCGGTCTGCTTAATGCTTTTGTTCCAAAAGTTTGAAACATATGTTTTCTGATTGATAGAGCATTGAGCTTCCCAAATAAGAGAGATCTTTTCTAAATCTGGAAAACATTACCAGATCGAGAGCTTCATCGCTTTAAGTGATGGGCACGATGAATTCTCTAACAGGAAACTGCTTTCCTTGGGCTCAATGAAGGATGGTGACTGTAACATGGGGGGATTGCAGATCATCTTGGAGATGTTCTTTTCAAATTGAGGTGACAGTATATTGAGGTGGACTCTATTTACTTCGTTTTATATCCTGTTCGACGCTGAATTTGATAATTTAGGGGCGAAAAATTCATGTCAGAGTGCCTGAAATTTGAAGAAATTTCCTTTTCAATTAGAGGTTAGTTGTTTCAATTGATATTAATGGCACCTGATTTGATTGATTTTGTTTTGAACAGAAAATGATTCATAGCAATTAAATTGAATTTAGTGAAATAAAGTTTTAAGATAATTTTAAAAAAAGCATCCCTTTATCAAACAAATTTAATTTATCTTAAAATTTATTAATTAAAAAAATTGACATAATTGATTAATTTTAACTATTTTATTCAAAGCTCTTAAAGTATCAGAACATGATGCAGCTACGTACTTTGTGAATTGTTTTTAAGGATGATTAATTCATGAGAAAATAATTTTTTAAAAATTCATAAATTAAAAGTTTTAATTAAAATTCATAAAATCAAAAGTTTTAATGTTTTAGAACTAAAATTTTAAATTGACGGAATAATTTTGTTTATTTTTTTATGCTATTCTTGTAGGAAACACTTTTTTTTCATAAAATTAATATAACTAATTTAATATTCTGAACAGTTTCGAAAATATATAATTCATCTTAAAAAAAGTTTTTTTTTACTACTTTTGATTTGTTAAGTAATTTCTTTAAGAAGCTTGTAGGTTTTATAAATGAAATAAATTGCCATTAATATAAATCAAAAGAACATTTCATTTCGTATTTTTCTTTTAAATTTCAAAAAAACTTTTGAGTGTTATTTTTATTTTAAAACAAATGCACCATCAAGAGGAAATTAGTTTTGTAATTTTTATCGCTGGTATTTTTAATTTTATTAAAAATTACATTAATTTTATTAAAAAGACTTCAAAATGGAAACTTTTATGAAATGAATGATAAATGTATTAACCTCTTTTCGAAATACAAATTGTATGTAAATGAATATGTATTGTATGTAAATGAATATAATATGTAAATTCAAGATTCAAAATTTTGAGTTCAGTTACGCTGTTACAGAAAGTAATTTATTTTGTTTTCGTTAAGAATATTTAGATATTCTAAACATGAGGCAAAGACAAGTTCTTTAATGGAATAATTTTTAAACTGTTGAAACGTATTTTATTTGGTTTAGATGTTCTTTCGTGGAAAATAATGTATATGCAACAAGATGGATGTGTAAATTATTTATACTTATTTTTAAATAGTTTATAAACTAAAAGTATAGCTCGAGATATGACGAATATGTCAAGTCTCATACTTTTAAGCATAAGTTTCATATTGCTATATTAATGCATTATTACTGATTTCTGTAATTCCATATTTTTTTTAAAAATCTGATGTATGAAAAGAAACAACTTGTTTAAAATTTAAACCCTAAACTGATTAATTTTGTTATTATAAAAGCAAAATTGTTTAAAGGGAGTTTAAATCAATCGATAACAATATTTTTAGAATACATCATTTGTTCATTTAGTTCACATAAACTAATTATATAAAATAAAAATGTTTTCTTTTTAATTAAACGTTAACTCAACTATTGATTCTTCTGCATTGGCACGACCAAGTGCCCATAGTGAACCAAGACCGTCTGCCTGCTGGCAGATTTAGAGACAGGATATGTTTTTCTTTTTTACGGGATAGGTTTGTCAGCCCTAAGCCCAAAGCTCTACAATCATATTAGACAGGAACCTACCGGTTTAAAGTGGTTTCCAAACCACTACAAACATCCATGATACTGCCGGAACTCGAACCCTATGTTTCTAAGAGCCAGAGCGCTAATCACTCAGCCATCAGGCTCCTCGACTATTGATTAGTTTATGAAAATAATCTATTTCAGATATTGATTAGTTTATTAAAATAATGTACTACAAATATTGATTAGTTTATAAAAATAATTTATATCAGATATTAATTATTTTAAAACGACATATCCCTTATCTTATTGAATGTATTTATTTAAAAGCGATAAAAATAATTATGTTTTTAAATATCTTCGACATTGCTAGATTTCTTATAAGGCAATTATATTGTGAAATTAAAATAAAAGGCAATTATATTGTGAAATTAAAATAAAAGGCAATTATATTGTGAAATTAAAATAATTATACTGTGAATTTAAAATAAAAGGCATTTATTATAATTGAGCACTATTTTAAAAAAATGATTAAAAATATGTGTTGTTGTTGTTGTTTCTTATCCCACTTGGCTGGCCAAGCCCACGAGCCCATATGGACTCATGATTGAAGGGGAAGGAAGCAGCTTCTGTTGTGATGGAGCACCCGTAGGTAGAAGCCTGACTTTTGCTCCGTGACGCTCTTACAGTCATAGAAGACCGGGACCTACGGCTTAAAGTGGATTCCGAACCACTACAAACATCCATGGCACCGCCGGGATTCGAACCCGAAACCTGTGGCACCGAGCGGCCAACGGCACATTCTCGGCCAACGGCACGCCAACGGCCAACGGCATCATTCTCGGCCAACGGCACGCAGTGTTCCCAGGTAGTCACCCACCCAAGTACTGACCGCGCCCAATGATGCTTAACTTCGGTGATCTAACGAGAACCGGTATATTCAGCATGGTACAGCCGTACCATGCCATCAAAATATGTGTTAAATACATAATTAAAAAAAATAACAGTATACATAATATGTTGTTAGAATTATTATGTATATTGTTATTTATAAGTAAAATTTAAATTACTAAAATTAAATGTTATTATTGTTAAATATAAAATGTTAATGTTATTAAAGTTAAATGCTATTATTGTTATTTAAGTAAAGTTTTGTAAGGATCATGTGTATAAAATTCACTTTGGTAAGAATATCATTAATTTCCATTCATTGACATTCATTTAAGTTCATTATTTCAATACTTTGAAAAGCAAAACTCTCTTTAAAGTAGTTTCCACAAGAGTACAAAACTATCCCATTTCAATTCGGCGATTCTTCTAGTTTACAAGTTTTCTTTAAATTCCGTTTGAGGAGTTATGGGACTTCGCCGTTATTCTGCAACGCTGTTTCGTGGCCCATAAGCGAAAGTGGATGTTAATTAAAAGATCATGAAAACCAAAAAGCAATCGGGTTATTCTACGACCAATTCCCAATACTACTTACGCGTTAATTCAATTGAAATGATTCTAACTATTTACTTGGGGCCCAAAAGGGACTGCTTTGGCAACATCGATATGTTTGATGGGCGCGTTTCCAGAAAGGATGACTGTGAGAATCTTTTCCTTGTTATTCTGATCTTCAGCTCTTGCTATGCACTTCTTAGAGTAATACCTTTTCTAACAGAGAATTTAACAGGATTATTATCTTTGTTGATCTAAATGCTTTGTTTGATTATGGTTTCAAAAATGTGGTTTATTTCCCAGCATCAAATTTTGTCTGTCCTTGTCAAGGGCTTAGAGACATTTTTTCCAAATTTGATTTGAAGTAATGTTTACTCCTGCTTTCCTATATGTGTGAAATTTATTAAATTATTTATTGATTAGTGACCAAATGAAAAACTCATATTTTGCTTAATAATCACTTTCATTCTCAAAATCGATCCTGCAATGACTATAAGTTATTGTGTTTCCTAATGCACTGGCAAATACTTAGTTATGTGTCTTTTATGCCTTATGGCAAGCGCCGAACCGATGTTACTCACTTAGCACTACCCAGTGGGTGCGTGTAGCTTGAAGATAAGCTACTGACGCGGAGTAACACTGCCTCCGCAACGCTCCACGATCCTGTTAGAGCGGTACCTACAGTTTAAAGTGGATTCCCAACTACTGAAAACATCCTTTGCTCCTCCGGGATTCGAACACGAAACCTGTAGTACCGAGCGCTTGAGTACTAGCCATTCGACCATCAGGCCTCACTATAAGGTATTGCTTTTTTAATAATAATTCACCTGGTTGGCTAAGTGACTGATTGCGAAGCATTCCTGTACTCTTTAGCCAAGTGAAGCTCCTCCATTGGCCCTCGGATCACAGAAGCCTGTAGCAACAATAATTACCAGCGTCTTAACTCAATATTTTCTCAGATGTCACATCATTTTTGAATTTTGTACTCTATTCTGACATTTGCTGCGGTGACAAAGATGAATCATCATATTGTTGCATCATCATTTGTCATTCGTTTCATGTACTTCAATAAGTTTAAAATTTGTTTAAAATCTTTTAACAGAACGCTGTTCTCTATTTTGGAGCTATTTTTCATTAGATGGTAATTTCTATACTACCAGAACGAGAACGCATGTTTTTTCTAAGCTATTCTGCTATCTATTGGATATTTGTTTACTCTGCTAGAAATAATATTTCCAATTTACAGGCCAGTAGTATTTATTTTCAAATTTTTTCAAACATTTAAGGTTTTAATTTAATTGATCCTTATTAAATCTATCAATGTTTTAGTCATTAATTAACTATGATATTTTAATATTTGTGCATTTCGTTGATTTCAGAAAAAAATATATTAATGGCAGAATTTTAAACATTAGGTATTTTAGTCAAATAATACTGAATTACGAAGCCTGATGGCCGAGTGACTAGCTCTAGGTCCCCAGGTTTCATGTTCAAGTCCCATCGGTGCCTTGGATGTTTGCAGTGGTTCGGAATCCCCCACTCCTACTCCGTAAAAGGAAAAACATCTGATGGCCTGTAGGCAGATTCTGAAACATAAGATTCGAGCCTATATTATTTACTAATAACTCAATTTCTTTTTACTTTTAAAGCTTTAATATAAAAGAAATAAAATTATATTCTTAAATTTTACTAATTGAATTTGTAAAATTTATTGAATATTTAACAAAACTATAAGATAGTAAAAATTAAATTTTCAAAGGAAGAATTTTTGTATAAATTCATTATTAATGAACTTTTTGAAAAAGTAAAATTTAATTTTACTTCTGTTACATCCTATTCGATTCAATAAAACATTACTTTTACAACACAAATAATCGCCTAGTTTTTGAAAGCCAAAAATAAATTTAAAAGGAAAAGGAATCACTTAAAAATATGAAAGAGGGGCGATTTAAAATGGCTTTTCTTGACAAACCTTTAACAGAACATTTATTTCAAATGATGCATTGTAACTTTTGATTCATGCGGTGAAGGACTATTATAACTCGTTCTTTTTCAGGTGTAATACTAGAATCGACGTCAGCTGTGATTGTCAGCTGCTAAATGTCACCGGGAAAGGCCAAAGGAGAGTTTTTTTATGCATGCATTCCACGATTGTGTTTTGTTATTTAAAGCAGCAATGTCAATCAATTTTCCAGGCAGCTGCTGTTACGTGAAGGGCAAATAGATGCGGAGAAACGATTACTTTCTGACGGCCATGTAAAACATTTTAAAGTATTCAAAAACTTTTTGAAAGGGCAATTTCTTTTAAGGAATGTGATGGAGATTCTAGAGTTCATAAGGTTTATATGCTCAGTGACTGTTTTAATTTTGCTTTATGGTTAAGATTTTTCTCAATATTTTTATTGCAAAGTAATATTTGAGAAGTATTTAAATGCCTGATGTTACTTATTAAATTTACTCATATAAAGATTGCAAAACTCTAAATAATGTAGTTTATTATTTTTTAAAAATATTTAAAATTCAAAAATTTATGAGGTTTATCTATTTTTGGTTGTAATTTTTCTCCTAGTTTTTATTTCAAAATAGTTTATCGGAAATATTGTGTTGATGATAACAACAGAATATTTACATGTATTAACTTAAATAATTATATATAAGGTTATTGCAAAATTTAAATATTTCAGTACAAAAAAAAAATAAATAAGTAAATGGACAATAGTTTCTCAAATATTATTTAAGCATTGGCGCTTTAAATTATTAACGAATTAATAAAACAAATTAAAAATTACTCTCAAAAAAGCATTTAATGAAAAACCGAATTACATATATAAATTTGAGTTCTTTAAAATATGAATATATAACGAATATATAGTATTTTTTGATAAAGCCATCAGCATATTATATTACAAGTGCAGACAATATCAATATTATTAATAATTAAATTATGCGAACTATTTTTTTAAAGTCTCAGATTTTTTAAAATGCCTTGAAACTTACTTTATTCTATGATAAAAATATATCCTGACTAAATATACGAATTAAATAAAATTTTTCAACTCAAAAAATTATTCTACTAACAATTAAATTGTTGTGGTAAATAGTGTATTTAAATCTAATTATTAAAATATTAGCAATCCTATTATCCTATTATTTTTTATAATATATATTATATATTTTATTTACTATAGTAGAGATAATAATTATAATTAATAAATTTATTAATTTGTTTATTGTTTCATAGAAAGTCACGTTAAAATTTCAAAGAAGAATAATAGTAAGTTCTTTTAATATTTTATTATAACAAGTTAGAATGTGTTCAACAATTTTTAATAAAAAAATAAGCAAAATAACCTACTATACAGATCATTAGAAATAAGGTCCTTCTTCAAGTTTAAGTATATATATATATATATATATATATATACAGAGAGAGAGAGAGAGAGAGAGAGAAAGAGGGAGACTATATATATGTTTGAAATGTATATATATGATCAAGCATTTATTATACATTTTGCATTAGAGAAAATTACCCATTAAATTTGCAAAAGGGAAATGGAGGAGAAACTCTTCTGGAAGATGTTTCACTTGACCTTGGAAATATAACACAAATTTAAGTCAATTGATTTACATTTGTTACATTTTGCGCATGAGAAAAACAAGGAAACACTCACACAACTATTCTTCTATCATATTACCACAGACTGTCTACCATTCTAACTATTTAAATGGCTCTAATTTAGAACCTTTTTGGCTATGAGTCAAGTTAGTGCATTTAACTTCTTAAAGGATAACTATTTTTAATTTACAATGTTTCAACAAAAATTTGTTTACTAAAAAACTAAATTATGCAATTAATGAATTATAGTCACTAACTTTTTTTATCGTATATTATTTATTTTGTAATTTTAGCTATTTGTTTTGAAGCTTAAAATCAGAGCTATATTTTATTCTGATTCATTGTCAGAGCTTTCTAGTTGATCATATGATATATTACTGCTATTATTACCACTTGAAGTACTAAGTACAAGTTGTTAGAATCAACCCATAATACATAAGCATCCACAACTTTTCACTCATCTTCTGCTCATGAAACTGCTCTATATCTGTCAAACAATTGTTCTAGTGCAGCTGGCAATACAGAGACAGTTAATCGTTATGCCATTAGCAAGAGCTGCGCCACTGTTACTCATTTAGCACTATACAGGGGGCATGCATAGCTTGAAAATACGCTACGAACGCGAGTAACACTATCCTATTAGACCGAGACCTACGGTTTAATGTGGATTCCGAATCCCTACAAACATCCATGGTAACGCCGGGACTCGAACTCTGTGATACCGAGCAACAGAGCGCTAGCCACTCGGCCATTAGGCCCCTGTCATACACTCTAAAAGAGCAGTCGAATGAATATTTCTATATGCGCGATGTCAAGTGTGAACTCGCGTTTTCTTTAAATAAAAAACGCTATGTAGCTCAAAATACACGTTTTAATTAAGAATTGAGAAATTATTTTCGCATTAAATCACTCGTAGTGTTTCGAAAAGATAAAAATATCAGATACACTGATTCAGGTGAAAATAAAATTTAAGGAAATCATTATTCATCAAATGTTATTAAATCCACTCATGCATATCTACTAAATAAATCAAGAATTATATTAATTACAGTGAATCGCAGTTAATGCTACTACATATTCGAGAATTAAAAAAGTTATTAGCAACAATTATATGTTTCCAGATTGTAATACGCTTTTTATTATAATCTTTTTCACGGAAAACTGCGTAAGTGGTTTTTCAAATAATAAATCCTTACTTTTAGTTAGAGGAGACCCCCACGCTGCTATATGTAAACAAATGGGAATCGAATTGAACATAAAAATGCTCAATACTTCACCAAAATGCTTAGAATAAAATTAATTTAATTAATTTAAAGTTTTTTAATTGAATTAAAACGAATTATTTATTACTTACTCGTACCTAACTTCTTTAAATCATGTATGCATCAAAAATTTAATCCGGTTTGTTCTTACATAAAATATTTAGTTGCAAATTGTCTCTTGGGAGAAGTGAAGGTATTATATTAAAAATTTAGCGAAGAAATTTATTACAAGAAACTTTAGTTGTAAGCTCTTATAAAACATGCAGATTTTAATATTAAAGGGAAAAAACAAAGCATCTTAAGTCTTGGGAAGAAATCTTTTTAATACTCCCTTTCAGCTATTTCTCAAGGGAATGGTTTTTCTTTTCATTTTTACGATACAATGATAAGACTCGCCTGATGCTCTGGAGCTGATGCCTGGGGCTGATGCTAAGGTAACGAAGAACTGCAGCACGAACTCTTTTCACGCAAGGAACGAGATAAGATCTATCAGGTAGCGTGGTTCTTCCATGGCGTAATACTACATTGTGCTGGACTGTGTGCGTAGCTGCTTTTACAAATAGAGATTTCTTTTTCCTTCAGTGAAGACAGAACAAATCTTTGATGAACATGAAACAGAGAACATTGGGGAAATTGGAAAAACAGTCAACTAAAAGTTTTTTGTTGAAAAATCTTTTGTTGCATTTTTTTTTAATTAAATGGACAAAAACAGTAATGATTTTTGATACTACTCATGTTTTATTTCTAAATACTAAACTTGGCATTTATGTTAACAGATCCACCCCCATATTAAATTTGGAAAAAGAATCGGTGTTGTGTAAAAAATTTATGCTGTCTCTAAGTTACATATATATTTATAGATTAGAGACAACACAGGTTTTTTACACAAACTCCGAATGAGATACTAATACTCTCAGAATAAATCTAACTCAGCACTGATTAAGTTGAAAGTAAAATTTTAGGAAATATTTATTCATAAAAGATATTAAATAAATTAAGAATTATGTTAAATATAGTGAATTCTAGTTAATTCTACTATATCATAAGATTCGAGAATTATAACAGTTATTATCAACAGCGGTATGTTTCCAGAATCTAATACGCTTTTTATAATAATCTTATTCACGGAAATCTATGCCTTAGTGACTTGTGAAACAGTAAATCCTTAAGTTCAACTAGATGAGACTACCCACCCCGCTATATTGAAACAAATTGAAATCAAACTAAAGATAAAAATGCTAAATACTTTACCAAAATATTTAACATATAATCAATTTAATTAAATTAAAGATTTTTAATGAGTAATTTAATTAAAACGAATTATTTATTACTTACTCGTACCTGACTTCTTTAAACAATGTAAGCATCAAAAATTTAATCCAGGTTACTCTTGCATAAAATATTTAGTTGCAAATTGTCTCTTGGGAGAAGTGATGGTGTTATATTAAAATTTTAGCGAAGAAATTTATTACAAGAAACTTTAGTAGTAAGCGCTTATAAACCATGCAGATTTTAATATATTAAGGGGAAAAAATAAAGCATCTTAACTCTTCTGAAGAAATCATTTTAATGCTCCCGTTTAGCTATTTCTCGAGGGAATGGTTTTTCTTTTCATTTTTACGATACAGTGATAAGACTCGTCTGATGCTCTGGGGCTGATGCAATTTCGTTCCGTATCTAAGGTAACGAAGAACTGCAACACGAACTCTTTTAACGTAAGGGATGAGATAAGATCTATCAGGTAGCGTGGTTCTTCCCTGGCGTAATAATACATTGTGCAAGACTGTGTGCGTAGCTGCTTTTACAAATAGAGATTTCTTTTCTTTTTCCTTCAGTTGAAAAAAAATCTTCTTTCAAATCTTTGATGAACATAAAACAGAACATTGGAGGATTGGAAAAACAGTCAACTAAAAGTTTTCTGTTGCAAAATCTTTTGTTGAATTTTTTTTCAATTAAATGAAGAAAACAATAATGCTTTGTGATATTACTCCTGCTTTATTTCTAAACACTACAGCTGACATTTGTGTTAACAGATCAACTACTATATTAAATTCGGAAAAAGATTCTGTGTTGTTTAAAAAACTTATGCAGTCTCTAACTTACATATATATTTATAGATTACAGACCAGACAGGGTCTTTACACAAACTCCGTATCAGATACTAATACTCACAGAAGATCTAACTCAGCACTGATTAAGTTGAAAGTAAAATTTAAAGAAATCATTATTCATAAGAGATATATAGATATATTAAATAAATTAAGAATTATGTTAATTATAGTGAATCACAGTTAATTCTACTATATCATAATATCTAAGAATTATAACAGTTATTCTTATTGTTTCCAGATTGTAATACGCTTTTTATTATAATCCTACTCACGGAAATCTGTCTAAGTGGTTCATGAAACAGTAAATCCTTACATATAACTAGAAGAGACCACTATGCCATTCTATTTAAGCAAATGAAAATCAAACTAAACAAAAGATACTAAGCAAATAATACTTTACCAAAATGCTTAAAATAAAATTAATTTAATTAATTCAGATATTTTTAATGAGTAATTTTATTAAAACGAATAATTTATTACTTACTCGTACCTAATTTTTTTCAATCATGTATGCATCAAAAATTTAATCCGGGTTGTTCTTGCATTAAACATTTAGTTGCAAATTGTCTCTTGGGAGGAGATGTGATGGTATTATATTAAAAATTTAGCTAAGAAATGCATGCAGATTTTAATATTAAGGGGAAAAAATAAAGCATCTTAAGTCTTGGGAGTCTTTTTAAAGAGAAGTTAAAAATTATAAATAAAATATAGAAGAATGTTATGCCAAGTGGAAAATGTGAAACGAAAATCTGAAATTAATAAGGTCTAGTTAAAAGGTAAAATGATTATCTATATTTAATGGTTAAGATGTCAATTTCAATTTGAGAATTATAAGGTTTGAAAAAAAATTATTCAAAACAATTGCACTAAATGCTGGCACTTTGGTAAAGGCTTGTTGTCACGAATACTCAAAATTGTGGAATTGTTAAAAACATTGTATGTGGACAGTGGACATTCTGTTTTTAAACTAAGAAATATTTATAGAGTTGTTATTATTTATAGTTTTCTATAAAACTAGGGTAAGTCCCCCTAAAAGTCCTCCTGGAAGGCACTCCCCTCCTTCAACGACGCGGAACCAAATGAGACTTCCACCTACGGATGCTCCATCACAACAGAAGCTGCCTTTTCCCCTCCATCCATGAGTAGATGACACATGGGATGTCCGTTCCGCACTGCAGGACACTGAGGATTAGACAAACACACGAACTTATCATATTTGACTGCTTAACTGCTTGGTGGAAAGCTTAATAATATACTGCCGATTACATTTTGCATATTGTCTTATATATGAAAAACACAAGCCATTGGACATTCTATTATTTAACTAAGAATTATATGTAATGTTGTTACTATTTATAGTTTCCTTTAAAAATCAGGTTTGAAGTCATTCCTTGTGTAGAATATAAAAATATATCATGATTTCATATTTATTTTTCATTATTTTGTGCAGCAAATGGAATTACACGCTAAACAAATAAAATATTACATCTGCTAAATAATTGTTATAAATACGTGTATTTTTATATTATCTTTCTAGGAGAATATATATATATATAAATCTTAACATACGAATAACGATAATTAAAATTTTCATTACATTAACAATATTTTATTTTTTCAATGCGATCATGAGATATAAATTTAAACGATAACCTTGAAATGAAGAACAAGTATTCTTCAAATCTGTGAAAGAGGAGGCTTAAAATGTTTATCAGTATGGTTTCACAAAATCCAACATTGGCATTTGCCAAGAAAACAAATTATTACAGAGGGGCAATTGGACAGGCATATCCATCTCGTCAACTCACTGGTAGAGGGTTTAAGCTAAAATTGCTTCGAAGCTTAGGAATAAATTAGTGAATTTCTCTTTAGATACAACATGAAACTGGATTACGAACCACGTTCAAGAACGAATTACTATTGGCCCTAACAGAAATTGAATTTAATGAAATGGTTATACGTGATCGTTTTACCTTATACAATGTGTCACTTGGAATATAGCTCATCTGGCTAATGGATGTACATTTAATTTCTTGTTGACACGATCCTATGAATGAAATGTTGCTATAACTTTTTTATCCTTTTAAATAATTCAGTTTTCTTTTTTATTACTGCTTGTGAATAAGAATTATGCTACTCGAAAAAAAATTTCTGATTACTCCGAATTAGGTTAATCGATATATATAAATCTATTGTATTAATATTGATTTAATTATCAAGTAAAGTTTAATGAAAATAAAAACTCAATCTGCAGTATAACCTGACGCATTTTGTGGATGACAAGTAAAATAAAAATATCAAACGAGCAAAAATTGTGAACACTGAAACAAAAATGCTAGGTGAAAGTGCTAAGATAATATAAGAGGCAGACCATTAAATTCAAAATCTTATCGTCACTTAATATATTACAGTTGATTTAAATCTAAGATAAAACCATTTAAAAGTTATTTCTTTATTTCCTTAATTTCCAATTCATAATCTGATAATTATACGTTATTTTTTTTCTGTTACATAATTTGAAGATTTCAAATCCTCGAATAATGAAAATTTGCAAATCATTAGAAAAATATAATCTCTTTCCACAAATTTATTTTTCGTCACAACCCTTATAATATCGTGGTAAGCATTATACGCCAGTGAGTACAATATATGGAAATATTTTCAGAAGTTTCATAAAAAAATATATTTAATTAAAAAAAATCAACCTAAATTGATTTTTGCCAACATTAAACCCTTAACGTTATGTAAGAGAAAATTAAATAATCTTATAAACAAAAAGACAGAAACATTAAAATTGTGGACTGTAAGAAAAAGAGAGACAAAACTTTACAATATTAGAAAAGCTGCAACTTGTATCGTACATCTTTGTGGGCTACTATCGAAAAACTACTAGAATTAAGTTGCAAATAGTTAAAAACGCTTTTCAGTTTTGAAGATTATAAATCTTCGAATTATGAAAATTACAAATCATTTAGCAAAATATCGTCCTTTTCTGCAAGTATATCATAGCTCTTAAACGCTTATCTTTCTGTTTTCCACCATCTTAAACATATAAGGTAACAATTTATATAATTGCAGCATAATAAACTGATTTCAAAAAATATTGTTTTACGACTATTTGTTACTATTTTTTCCCAGGAAAAAAATTACTCTTTTTTTATATAGGGTGCTGAAGATTATAGGAAAAAAATTATGGTAACTTTAGAGCTTGTTGTTGTTCTAATACATCTGGCAATACAGACAGTTAATCTTTATGCCGTAAGCAAGGAATGCAATTCTGTTACTCATTTACCACTACCCAGGGGGCACGTGTAGCTCCTATTAGGACCGGTACCTCCGGTTTAAATTGGATTCCGAACCACTACAAACATTCATGGCACAACCGGGATTCGAACCCGATATTTGTGGTACCGAGTGATAGCCATTGGGCCATCAGGCCCCCAAGAACTCGATGTAATAACAGCAAGTACAATAGTTCTATCTAAGAATGAAGAGGCATAAACAGTTTTAAAACAGCTTTCCATGAATTTATGCTTACGCATTAGAAATAAAAGTCGATCTGTATAGACAAATATGCGCTTGAATTTATCAATGTATTTATTTTAATCTTTTTCAAAAAGTAGAACATAATTTTAAAAATCCACATAGAACCCAAACAAATACTGTAGACATTAGAACACTAATGATCAAAGCTAGCCATTCATCTTTGCTATTTTTGTTTCACCTCTTTTTCGCCTTAAATCCCCAAAGAAAGAGGTGATAAGGAACTGAGATCTTCTAGTTGTTAAAACTCGAAAACAATAGGTATACTTTATATCCGTGAAAAAATCGTTTTCAGGTATCTTTTTCTCCCCCCTTTAAACAAAGACAGTTTGCTTGTCTGACAGTTTTGCTTTTGTTGATTGGAAAGGAAAGAAGCACCAGGTTTGGCATCGTCTCCGACAGCGCTGGTCCATTATTGAGCCTAGCAAACGATAAACGCGATTCCGAAGGGGGCTGCATCTCCACCCCCACTTTTTTTGCAGACATCGATTTATTTTGGAGTCCCCAATCGCTTCTGTTGAATTTAACTCAGTGTGTCATTTATTGTTGGAGCTTTGGTGATTTCCACTGAAAGAGACATTCTAGATGTTGAGATGCCTTCTTGAATTCAGTATTCTACAAAATACTGAAAAATATTATTCATTTGAGCAGTTATTCCCAATTCTTTTTCTTTATTTCCTCATGCATTTTTATTTAGTTCCTACTATTAGTTCCCACTCTCTCTCTCTCTATATATATCTTGTTCAAATTTTAAATCGTTCATAAAATACTTTTTATTCATCCACTCAAGTTTAAAAAAATGTGTTTGGACACTTGTAGTGGATGACACTGGATTTTAATACAGTTTTTTCAAATATTAATTCATTCATTAAATTTAATTATTTTTAGTTTTTTTTAGATTTAAGTTGCATGTATCTACCAATAGATGGAGCCAGATATAAGAGGAAAATTTCAAGTTTTCTAACATAAAAAAAAATTAATAAAAATTATTTATAAAGGACTTTCTGCAATAGAGTGGAAAAAAAGTAGGAATTGACTTCTAAATTTTTTTTTTTATATTACTTGTTCTTTATTTCCTCATGCATGTTTATTTTTCGTCTATTTTTTAGCATGTCTTTCATCCCATCGGTAGTAGCCAACTATAAAGAGTTGGCAAGAGATTGAAGATTACCATTGTTGGCATACTCTACACGAAACAAAACGAATCAATTCATTGAGGATTATGACATAACGTGCAACAAGAATGATCGAAGATTTCTTGGTTTTTTTCCTTGACACGCATACTCAGGTCAAGGTTGATAAATTAATGTTGACGTTATTCAGCAATAAAGTGGAGAATTTGGTACAGTCAATTTTTTTTGTAATAAAAATTTGTATAGCTTTTGATATTAATATGAAATAAACAATGATTTTGTAAATTTTTAACAATATCAACATTTTTAATTAGCAGCTATTCATCTAACAAAACTTTTGTATTTTGTGCCATTATGTTTTGTCTTAATGAAAGCTAAATGCATCTAATATATATTAGATGCATTTAGCTTTGAACTTGCTATAACTTGAAGCGTGTAACTTGAAGATAAGTTACCGACGCGGAGTAACAATATCCCCGCAACGCTCTACTATCATCTCAGACCAGGACCTATTGTTTAAAGTGGATTCCGAAACCCTACAAACATCCATGGCTTTCCGGGACTCGAAACCTGTGGTACCGAGCACCAGAGCTCTAGCCACTCTGCCATCAGGGCCTCTTCAACGTATCAGCTAGCAATTTATATAAATTTGGCATAATAAATTGTCTTCAAAAATGTTTAGTCAACTTTAAATCATGGGTACATAAGCAGAGCTGGATAAGTATATGGCATGCCAAAGAACAGACAGATTATACAAAACTATTTTTTTCAGGCCAGAAATTACTCCTCTAAGATATATGATGCTGAAGATTAGAGGAAAAAAAATTATTTTAACTTTTGAGCTTAATGTAATAACATCAAGTATAATAGTTATATTGAAGTACGAAAAGACATAGACAGTTTTAAAACAACTTTTCATGAATCTGTCCATCTGTATAGACAAATATGCTTTTGAATTAATCAATTTATTTATTTTAATCTTTTTCATAAAGTAGAACATCTTTTAAAAAACCAAATAGAACCTAAACAAACACTATGTAGACATTAGAACACCAATGATCCAAGCTAGCCATTCATCTTTGCTGTTTTTGTTGCACCTCTTTTTCACCTTAAATCCCCAAAGAAAGAGGCGATAAGGGACTGAAATCTCGTTGTTAAAACTCGAAGACAATAGGTGTACTTTATATCCGTGAAAAAATCGTTTTCGAGGATCTTCTTCCCCCCTCCCCTCAGTTTGCTTGTCTGACAGTTTTGCTTTTTGGTGATTGGAAAGGAAAGAAGCACCATGTTTGGCATCGTCTCCGACAGCGCTGGTCCATTATTGAGCCTAGCAAACGATAAACGCGATTCCGAAAGGGCCGGCATCTCCCCCACCCCTCCCACTCCCTCTATTTTTTTTTTTTGCAGACATCGATTTATTTTGGAGTCCCCAATCGCTTCTGTTGAGTTTAACTCAGTGTGCCATTTATTGTTGAGTTTGTCGATTTCCACTGAAAAAGACTTTCTACATGCTGAGATGCTTTCTTGAATTCAATATTCTACAAAATATAGTAAAAATATTATTCATTCGAGCAATTATTCGGATTTCTTTTTAATTCCTACTATTAGTTCACACTCTCCCTATATATATCTTGTTCAAATTTTAAATCGTTCATAAAATACTTTTTATTCCTCCACTCAAGTTTAAAAAAATGTATTTGGACTTGCAGTGGATGACACTTGATGTCAATACAGTTTTTTTTCAAATATTAATTCATTCATTAAATTTAATTAATTATTTTTAGGTTTTTTTAGATTTAAGTTGCATGTATCTACCAATAGAGGGCGCCAGATGTAAGAGGAAAATTTAAACTTTTCTAACTTAAAAAATTGAATGAAAATTATTTATAAAAGACTTTCTGCGATATAGTGAGAAAAAAGTAGGAATTGATTTAAATTTTTTTTTTATATTGCTTGTTCTATATTTCGTTACACATGTTTATTTTTTTAGCATGTCTTTCATCCCCTCAGTAACAGCGAAAGGTAGAGAGATGGAAAGAGATTGAAGGATACCATTGTGGGCATACTCTACAAAAACGAATCAATTAATTGTGGATTATGACATAACATGCAACAAGAATGATCGAAGATCCTTATTGAAAGTTTTTTGGGTTTTTTTTACTGGACACACATACTCCGATCAACTTTGATAAATTAATTTTACGGTTATTCAGCATAAAGTGGAGAAACATAAGTGGTAATTTTTTTTTTGTAATGAAAATGCTTATAGCTTTTGTTATTACTTTGAAATAAACAGTGGTATTGGAATTTTTGAACAATATGAACATGTTCAACTAATCAACTAACAAAACTTTTGAATTTTGCGCATTCCGAAGAACGTCCCTTATGAACTAACCATTATGTTCTGTCCGACAGAACGCTAAATAACCCTAGTATATATATATATATATATATATATATTAGATGCACAATAAACACGGTATACTGTACATAATAAACTCATGTTTGTGAAAATTGCAACACCATGAAGGACTTACACGAGTGAGCTGAAATTTTCAGGAAATGCAAATTAGCGCATGATATGTAAATGATTAGAATTTCAAATCCGTAGCGCATGCGTATGCTGAGCAGCGCCCTCTGAACGGCGGATGGATCCGAATAAATAGACGGCTGTAGCGAGGCGTGTATGGTTATCGGTGGTTATCTGCTAGTGGTAAACGTTAGCTCAATCATTACTTATGCCTCTTCGACGAA
Organism: Caerostris darwini; assembly: GCA_021605075.1. Classification (NCBI taxonomy): domain Eukaryota; kingdom Metazoa; phylum Arthropoda; class Arachnida; order Araneae; family Araneidae; genus Caerostris; species Caerostris darwini. The sequence continues at coordinate 49,198 of BPLQ01007013.1, read as the reverse complement.
AGAGAGCGAGATTTGAACAACTTACAGAGTTTGAACGGGGAGAATCATCGGCCTTCGTGAAGCTAGATTGTCTTATCGTGCAGTACCAACTCGTGTGCAGCGTAACAGCAGCACAATGTCTTTGGAAGCAGTGGACGGATGAGTGTCGGACAACTCGGAAATCCGGGAGTGGACCCCGACATGTCACGTCAGCTCGCGATGATAGACACCTGGTCCGCATGGCGCTGACGGATCGTACAGCTTCCTCTAGACAATTGGCAGCACAGTGGTCAATAGCTACAGGTGTTTCATTGTGTGCTTCATCAATTCGTAGACGTCTGCTGCAGCGTCGACTGCGCGCAAGGACTCCTTTATACAGGATCCCTCTCACGCTGAGCCATCGCCGTCTGCGGCTACCATGGGCCGTTCAGCATAGAGACTGGCGTGCTGATTCGCAGTATGTCGTGTTTTCTGACGAATCCCGCTTTAATTTGTGGTACCATGATGGCCGCATTCGTGTCAGACGTTATGCCGGTGAACGCCACCTTCCGGAGTGCATTATCGAACGCCACAGTGGACGAACACCCGGAGTTATGGTCTGGGGTGCCATAGCATATCATGGACGATCTCAATTGCTAAGAATTGTGGGCAATCTGAACAGCAACCGGTACATCAGTGAAGTTCTACAGCCCCAAGCTGTTCCCTTCCTTCAAAGCTTGCTAGGCGCTGTATTTCAACAGGACAATGCCCACCCTCATATCGCTAGGGCTGTTCAATCCTTCCTTGCAACGCGGCAGGTACAGTTTCTTCCTTGGCCTGCGTATTACCCGGATATGTCACCGATTGAACATGTGTGGGACTTCGTAGGTCGGCGTCTCGCTCGTGATCCTCGTCCTGCTGCTTCTGCAGACGAACTTTGAGTGCGCATACAAACAATATGGAATGCTCTTCCTCAGGCAGACATTCAAAATTTGTTTGACTCCATGCCACGTCGAGTAGCAGCACTCATTGCGGAGCGTGATGGCTACACAAAATACTGATTCCGATCTCTTGTTATTGTTTGTTTGCTTTGAACATTTAATCATTTATTTGTACCACTACCATTTAACTGTGTATTAAATTTCATTCAATTATGACGATTCCTTCATGGTGTTGCAATTTTCACAAACATGAGTTTATATAGGTTGGGGCCTGAAGGCCCAGTGGATAGCGCTTTGCCTTTCGGTGCCATAAATTTCATGTACGAGTCCCGGCAGGGCCATGGATAGTGCCAGTGTAGTGGTTTGATATCCACTTTAAACCGTAGTTCCCCGTCTAATATGACTGTTAGACGTAGGACGGGCAACCCTACCCCGTAAAAAGAAAACATCTCCAGAAGCGAAATCTACCAGTAGACAGCAGACTTGGTCCACCATGGGGTTGTTCCGCACATGAATAATATATAGTTAATTTAGATTGCCTATTATATCGTGTTTTAGAATATTCAACTACGATTTTGAAAATTTCAAACTTTATTATCATTGTGCATACAGAACCGTTGAATATAAATTCATAATGAATCTTGTTTGTTATAAGAAACACTAATGTAATGTATTAAATTGATTCTAATCTATTATAATCCATCAATTTCTATAGTAAATGATGGTAATTAATTATTTGATGGCACATACATTTATTATATTTTTCACTTAAAAATATTTAATAATTAATTTTCATTTTTTTCCTCTGTTTGGTAAATCGATTGTTTATATAAATATAAAAATTGAAAGATATTATTACTGCATTTATACTATTATCATTAAATAAATATGCTCCTCTTTCACTAATTTTGAAATTATATTCTAATTTTAATAAGCAGTAATTTTAATAAGACGAAATATCTTAAAAGACATTCGATAAAAGAAATATTTTGTGCTACTTAATAATACACTGAAGTGACAAAAGTCATGGGATAGCAATATGCAAATTTTCAGATGGCAGTAGCATCGCGTAGAACAGGTATAAATGCGCAGTGCTTTCGCAGAGCTTTCATTTCTGTTCAAGTTATTCATGTGAAGAGGTTTTGACGTGATGATGACCGCAGGACGGAAATTAACAGACTTTGAACGCGGAATGTTAGTTGGAGCTAGACGCATGGGTCATGCCATTTCGGAAATCGTTAGGGAATTCAACATTCCCAGATCCACTGTGTCAAGAGTGTGCCGAGAGTATGAAATTTCAGGCATAACATCCCACCATGGACAGCGCAGTGGTCGACCGACGTCTGTAAAGAGTCGTAAATTCTAACAGACAAGCAACACTGCGTCAAATAACCGCAGAAATCAATGTGGGACGTACAAGGGACTTGTCTGTTAGAACTGTGCGGAGAAATTTGGCATTCTTGGGCTATTCCAGCAGAAGACCGACTCGAGTGCCTTTACTGACAGAACGACATCGCTAGCAGCGACTCTCGTGGGCACGTGAGCATATCGGTTGGTCCCTAGATGAATGGAAAACCGTGGCCTGGTCCGATGAGTCACGATTTCAGTTGGTAAGAGCTGATGGTAGGGTTCGAGTGTGGCGCAGACCCCACGAAGCCATGGACCCAAACTGTCAGCAAGGAACTGTTCAAGCTGGTGGTGGCTCCGTAATGGTGTGGGCTGTTTTTTCATTGCATGGACTTGGTCCTCTGGTGCGACTGGACCGAACATTGACTGGAAATGCTTATGTTCAGCTACTTGGAGATCACTTACAGCCATTCATGGACTTCATGTACCCAAACAACGATGGGATTTTTATGGATGACAATGCGCCATGTCACCGGGCCACAACTGTTCGCGATTGGTTTGAAGAACATTCTGGACAATTCCAACGAATGATCTGGCCAGCTAGATCGCCCGACATGATTCCCATCGAGCATTTATGGGACATCATCGAGAGGTCTGTTCGTGCCCAAAATCCTGCACCATCAACGCTTTCACAATTATGGACGTCTATCGAGACAGCATGGCTCAATATTCCTGCAGAAGACTTCCAACGACTTGTTGAGTCCATGCCACGTCGAGTTGCTGCACTTCGCCGGGCGAAAGGAGGGCCGACACGATATTAAGAGGTATCCCATGACTTTTGTCACTTCAGTGTATGTTAATAATGTTAAAAGGGATCTTGTTAAATAAATAACTCATAAAGTCCACCATTCTAGCTAATTTACTATAATTATTGTAAGCATTAAATTAATTCCTTCCACTTATGTTTCATTGTTGTTTTATGCAAATACAATTTGTTGTCAATTAATTCACTTTAAAAATAAAATATCAATTAATGACGGAATTGTTTTTTAATTACAAAAATTAGGATGGGAAATAATAATTACATTTCAAAAACAATGTCTGAGCTCATTATTTTTTTAATTGAAATATTGGGCAATTAACTGCATTTTATTGCAAGGATAACTAATTATACTTAAATATGCTATGATATATTACAAAAAAACATTAGAGCTTGAAATTAAATTGATAAAAAATGTGAAGTTATATTTGCGAATTTCTATCGTTCAAAACGCTCTAGTTCAAAATTCGAAAAGCAATACACTGAATAAAAATGTTACTTAGATATTCCAAATAGAAGTAGATTAAATAAAATATAATATAGATTAAAAACAACAAAAGTGATATGTTATAAAGAATGATAAAATTTTTCACCAAATCCATCGTCTTTAATTTTGAAAACCTACTCTATCGATTAAAACGCTCTAATTCAAAATTAGAAACGCAATACACTGAATAAAAACGTTACTTAGTTATTCCAAATAGAAGTAGATTAAATAAAATATAGTACAGATTAAAAACAACAAAAATGATATGAAGACGATAAGTGAATAAGAATAACAAAATTTAATAAATATTGCATGAAGGTAAATTCATTTTTTTATTGATGAAAATAACCATTTAAAAAATAATTAAAAAAAAAATGTTTCAAATTCTATATACATATTTATTGTATCAAAATGATAAAGATAATAAAACATAATCATATTTATTATCAAATTTTAAAATCTGTTATAATTTAATAAAAAAAATGAAACAATTTCTAAATAAGTTATTGTAAAATTGTTATGTATCGCAAATAATTTAGTTAAAAAAATTATTCAAAAAATTTACTTTCTGCAGAGTATTCTATTAACAATTTTTAACAAGTAGAAAAAAGAAAGAAAGTAAACAAAGGTAAGAAAAAGTATACAAATTTAAATTTAGTTAATTTTTTTAATTCAAAACATTTTGTTTCATATCAGTTGGTGAAAACCAATTTAAAGTTCATCAATTATATTTGATAGAGAAATGAATAATCGTCAGATGTTGTAATAATAGTTACAGACATTCTGCTTAAAATATTTGGATTATCTATAGAAAATACGACCGAACAAGTATGATAAATTCTGTAAGTTCTTATTTTTCAATAAACAGTAATGAAATATTGGAAACGTCAAAAATTTAGAAGGTAGATATAATTTTTAGTACGGAATGAAAAATAATACTGGAATAATTTTTTTCCGGAAGGATGTGTTTTATTAATATTGAACATTCAAAAAATTTAAATCGATATTTTGAGTTTTCTAAACAAAGTTTTCCTTTTTATATAGATAAAAAATTAGTGAACCTCATATTTTAATAATTGCTTATATTATTGGTGAGTTCTAACATTGTCTTTAATTAATATTAGATATATGCTAAAAAAGTGCTAATACAAATGATTTTAAGAAAATGCCATTTTCTAAAGTTTGGAATTTAATAGAATATGTAACTCTGATAAATAATCAGATCATTAGAGTAAAATTTCAGTTTAAGAAATTAAAGTTAGTGGAAGTGATATGTTGTAAATTGTAATGTATAATAGTATATAAGAATATTATAGCCCTTAATATATATAAATCTCAAAACTATTATAAGTATTTGTTAATTCTGTTAATTGATAAAGAACATTTATTTGTTTTTTAAATATCCATGCATTTTTTTAAGAAAAAATAGTAAAGCATTTAAGTTTCGTATTTAGAAAGATTAAAATAATATTTACAGAAAATTAAAAAAAATCTTAGTTGAAAAATATTAAAAAAATTAAATAAATTTTTATAATACGATATAAGATATTGAATAAAACATATGCAACCAGGTAAAATTTATGGAATCAAATAAAAACTTTCAAATTGAAGGAAATATTTTAAAAGTATATTGATTGTTAAATAACATCGAGCTATTTAAAATGCATATGTCTAATTATGTTAGAAGTTCTTAATCAATATGACTGGATATTTTGTACTTGGAGTTAATTAATATATCAGACCCATTGCTTTTTTGTCTCGAAGATCTCAAGGTAAATATTTGGTATCAGAACACAATGGAAATCTGTTTTTTTTTGAATGTTTGAAAACAAAGTTCGTCTTTCAATCTCTATTTTTTTTCTTTTGTATGCCAAGTGAATATTTTTACTTCCTGTTTGTCAGTAAGTAAATTACAATGAGTGCCTCACGATTAATTTTACTGAAAGAAAATAAATCTCGATAATTCTTCACGTATAAAACCTGGACAAAGGTCTTTTTTTCTGTAGTAAAAATACTACAAGTTTATGAATTGCAATTAAAGAAATGATCTTGAGTTCAAACTACTTTTATAAAAATAAAATAGTAATAAAAGAAAAAACTAATAATACTAAAAGGCATTGACAACAAGTGTTTGAACCTATCTTGTTTTGAAGGTGGTCCACCGTGGCATCGTAGTTAATAAATAAAAAAAAATTGTCAGTTTTAAAGAAAACTGACAATTTTGTTTTATTTATTTTTCGAGACTCTATTGAAGTGAAATTATAAAAAAAACCAATTAAGAAATATCTTTTTATTTAAATAATAAACGTACTTTTGTAAGAATACTAATTTTAAATATTATTTTTATTTTCTGACTTATTTTTCATTTATGGTGTTGAAAATTTTGATTTTACTAAGTGATAATTGAAAAAGTTTTTTGCAATTTTTTGTTTATATGTCATGGTATATATCTGTTATAGCACATTTTAATTTTTTGTTTTTGTTTAATAATATCTATACATTTTAATATTTTAAATTCAGATATAGTGGGTCAACTGTCTTATCGAATATATTCTAAATAGTTAATAGTAGTTTAAATAAATAAAGTCTAAGTAGTTTAAATAAATTTCTGGTGTACTGCATGCCAGTGCTTAATAACTGGTTTACAATACACCACAGGGATTTACCAACACCATTGTTTTAAGTGATCTAACACTTATACATCTGAACAAGGAATCAAACAAATACTGAATATAGATTAAAAAGATGCACATCTGCAAATAAGCATTTTTGAATATGATTCAATTTTAAAACGAAAATAAAACATACAGAATAAATATATAAAATTAATTAACTACAATAAATGAACATTATAGAAAATCAACTACAATAATTAAAAATTTAAATGAAAATTCACAATAATAAAATACAATTTTTATAGCATAATAATATATATTATATTCGTAAGGAAAATTCTTTATTACGATTTATTGGTAGAACTGTAAGGGGAAGAAAAAATATATCATGTTCTTTACATGTCATGCATATATTTTGGCAGCCTCATTTGCACCAGCTACAAAAATTAAAAAAATTAAGTATGCTTTCTCGTAAGACTTTTGTGTAGTAGCTCCCTCACATGTATGCAACATTTGGTTAAAAACCTGGAAATTATCCATCAGTCAACTTTACTGTTGATGCAAAATGCTTATGTCTTATGATGCCTCATGACTTCATATCATTGCATAAAGGATTGCTTGTGTAAAATATATGAAAATGCTTTTGTTGCAAGTAACTAGCCTAAGTAGTTTTAGTTACTTAAGTGCGAGGCACTTTGAGTGTTTGCCATTTGACACTAAAAGGCAGATATGTATCAACCCAGTGTTACCCAACGTTTCATGTGGTTTGTTATACTGCCCAAAATCTTCCATCAGGTCTTTTAGTTTCTGGAAGCGGGCTATTACAGTGCATCTTGAAATATAATTTGAACCTTTCATTAGACTTCTTGTACTAATGATAACATTGCATATTATTGCATACTTAATTGGGATGGAAATTCAGAAAAATGTATGTTCGTATGAAATTTCCAATTAAGAATAATAAGGAAATATCTTTGAAAAAGAAAAGTATCAATGAAAAATCAATATGAAAAAGAAAAGTATCAATGAAAAATGAATATAAAAAAGGAAATTATAAAAAAAAAAAAACTGAATCTGTTTAATTGGTTAAGAACTTTTATAGCTCGTGAATAGCCAAAAGAAGCGCATAAAAGAAGTGAAGTGTAAATGAGAATTTAGTGGAGCTCACATTTCATCAAAGTTGTCAGCTTACAACAAAAAAATACCCCATCATTTTATTTTAATGGAACCAATAAAAAACTGTGCTTATTTTGGCTAACTTATAGAATAGAGAAACATAAAATTTAAATACAAGAATAAATAAAAAGGAAACGAAGAAATGTATGTTTCTAAAGCTTTAAGGAGTAAAAAAAGAATATTTCATTTTATAACCAAGTTCAGTAACGTAATACAGCAATAAATATGGCACCGAATTGCTTCGTAACCTGAAAATGCTGTTGTGCACGACATGTTTATAGATTATATTGCTGCTTTTCTTTTCTTTTCTTTCATCGAAACAACTATTTTCTTTCAACGAATCACCCAAGTTTGGAAGTGGATGGAAACTATTGACCGCTGCTGCTCAGAGGTCTCTTCAAGGAAACATTTCTGGGGTTTTTCACACGCTTCCAATAAAGATGGAAGGGGTGAGCGTATAATTTTGCAGTTGTCTGAAAAAATATTTACACAGATCATGTTTTTTTCTTCCATTTGCAAATGAAGGATTTGATTAATAGTTTGAAAAATATATTTTTTTATAAAATCCTTCGATTATCTTGTGCAGTGTATTGAAATTTGATAAAGGAAAAATGCATGAGCATAGAATTTATGACGGATTATATAAAATACATATATACAAATATTTTTTGATATAATTATTATGGACTACAATAGAAAAGACTAAATATAAATTATCTTTTCTAATAAAATATTGTTAATTTTAGCAACTCTGTTAAAAATATTTTTCTGTGAAACTACTTAAGTATATCTTTTAATGAATTCTTAAAATGATGTACAATAAACATTTTATTGCATCGTAAAACTCTAAATAAAATAATTTACAAAACATACAACATTCCTGTATTGTTATCTCTAGTAATTATAATATTTTTAAGAATGTACTATTTAAAAATAATTTCTGCGTTTAATGTAATATAATTAACATTGAAAATTTTATAAATACAAACCAGTAGATTATTAAACAAATAATTCGAATATAATTAATTTTTAATTAGATTACAAAATTTAAACATAATGCAACTATCAGTTTTAATCAAAGGTAAATAAATATTCAAAAGTGAAACTAATTTTCTTTAATATTGCGCTTAATAATTTGTGAAATAATTCATTAGAATCATTACGCAAACATTGAACTCTGAATAAACATGTATTTAATCCCAATTTGACATTTTGTAAATAAATTCGAAAAATAAACAATTTTTCAAAATTAAAATAAATGTATTTTATTCATATACTTAATTAATCGTCATTAAATTTGTGTAATAAGCTTCAAAATATGAAATATGGTATCATCAAAGCAGAAAATGTTTAATAATTAGAGAAGTTTTTTAATTATAAAATTAATGATGCAAAGTGTAATTAACCAGTTACAAATGTAATATTTCTTAATTAGATTTTTCTAAATTTTCCAAATTTCAAATCACTATCTCAAATGAACACGAAATAGTAAGAATAATAAAGAAATGTTTTTTTTGTAATTAAAAAAAACGCATTATTTTTTGTAAAATTCAAAAATATTAAAGAAACGTATTCTTTTTTGTATGTATTTTTATATTTTCATGGAATAATAAATAAAACATAAAATTAAAACTATTTAAAAGTTAAAAATAATAGTGACCCCATGTGAATGCAGTGTAGCAGGCATCCCCTTGGAGCACTCTGGATAACGCTGAATTTGCAGCATTTTTGCTTTTCTAGTAGTGCATGACTAAGATCAAATTGCTCGGCATTCGAAAACAAATAAAAATTTTTGTCATTTAACAATATTATATATGTGATAGTTTTTTAACAAGTTACATATATATATACTACTGTGTCCAAAAAGTAAAATCAATTTTCAATTTAAAATTCTCGGGGCTTATGGAATTTCATTTTTTTTTCTTTTTTAGGTTGCTGGCACTGTCCTTCACATCTGTGTGAAATTTGACCTCAAAATATTCATTAGTATTTGAGTTACGCTTGGCTTCGTGAGACGCTAAAACTGATTCCGGTGATTTTTGAAGTGTCTGAATTAATTGTGCAAAGAACTTCATTAAATTTTGTTTGCGGAAACATATAGAATGTTGCCGAAGGCATTTGGTGAGCATTCCTATATTGGAAAGAATGTTTAACAATTCAAAGAAGGCAGAGAACCCGTTGAAGACGAAGAGTCCTCTCCTTAACCAACGAAGCTCACGTCCAAAAAATTGAAGATTTGCTGCTTTCAAAACGCCAGATTACAATTAGAGACCTTGCTGATGATGTTGGAATTTCAGAAGGATCGGCTAATTCTATATTGGGCCTCAAACGCGTCAAATTTCGGTTGGTACCGAAAACACTGAATGCTCCAGCTCCCACTGCATTGATTCTTCCTGACTTTTTCGCCAAAAAGGAAACCCATATCGTTTCCACAACCACCGTATTCCCACCGTGCAACTACTGGCTATTCCCTTAACTCAAAAGACCATTCCAGGGACACCGATTTGAGAGATTCAACGAGAATCGCCGAGCCCTTTGAAGGTCATCCTTGCCGATGACTTTTTAGCATGCATTGAAGATAGGAAAAAAAATTGGCATAGGTGCATTGTGTCCGGAGGGGATTACTTTGAAGTCGATGAAATAAATTTGGAAGAATAAATAAAGAATTTAAAAAAAAAACATAATTGGTCTTACTTTTTGGGCACTTGTATCATGCTTCGTGTTAAAGACGAATTTGCACAATCAATATCAAAATATTTTTATAATAAACGCGATCTAAATTTAAATAAAAAAAGAAAGAAAATGACAAAGTTAATAACAAGTTTTTTGTTATTATATCATATTTATATATATGATATAATTATATTTTCTAATAAGTAGGGAAAAAACTTTTATAAATATATGATATGTCTAATTGTTTTTATCTTGCATTTATAAATATTGATTACCGAGTCAAAGTGATTCATAAACAAAAATTTTAAGAAGACCAATTTCAGCGGAATAAGTATTTATAACCATTTAGACCATTAACTCAATTAATATAATTAATATAAATAATCTTTTGAAATCAATTCGCCAAATTTATTTCATGTAGTTTATTACATGTATGTAGTTGTATACCATAACTATCCATTAACATTTTTTCTCTCGAAACAGATAAGCATCTGAAGATGATTTATTGCTTTGTGTGCTCGCAAACAAGAAATACCCCCTGTTCTTCTAATAGTGTTACGTAACAAGGAAACTCGAGAAATAATCTTATCGAGTCGGAAGCCGGGCTTTCCATGGTTACTACAATCGTAATGAGAACGACGACTCCAGGGTCCGATGAGAAACATTCCACTCCATATTGGGGCAAATGATCCGATCTATGAAATCGTGAAATGTATCAGCTATGAATCAATCCCACTTGGTTCGAGTTGGAATGCGCGATTCTGCGCTTCTTTTCTAATCCATTAAACCAATTTTTATACTTAAAGAGTCATGGAGTATAAGAACTTTCCAAGTAGTTGGTTGTAAGAGATTCTTGAGACGATAGGTTTTTGTTTTTAGTCATTTGATCGTGAAGTCTCAAGAATGTCTAAAGGATAAATATAATTATGTTTGCGTATAAAGTATATTTTAATCAGAAAGCAGAAGTACATTTTGCCATGTTGGTATAACAAATCGTTTATTGTTGTTGTCGTTGTTTATGGATACTCTTGAGGTAAAAAAATTGCAATTTATCAGAAATATAAGGTTCAGATGTTCAACTAGTGAACTAGTAGTGTATTATTATTAACATTGAATTTCTTTTTAATCAGTTTCTGTTTTTGACAGGGTTTACTTTGTCCAATAGATACTTTATTCATTCAGTAATAATTAATTATATCTTTATATGCGAAAGTGAAAATAGTATGGTTCTTTTCCAATCATTTTATTGGATTTTGTTTTTGGTTGATTATATGTAGTTTAATGAGCATGTCATGAACCAGTAATAGAGCACGCTATCTAATAGAGTACGGTTTAGGAGAAAAAGGTTCAAAATTCACTGTTGGAATACGTTGCAAATACTGCCTGGATAAACTAGCTTTCCTAATTTCATCTTGTGAAGTGCAATTTGCAAGTTGAGATTTTCCCAGTTTTGTCCAGTGAAGTGCAAGTTGCTATTTGAGATTTTCCTAATTTCATCTAGTGAAGTGCAATTTGCAAGTTGAGATTTTCCCAGTTTTGTCCAGTGAAGTGCAAGTTGCTATTTGAGATTTTCCTAATTTCATCTAGTGAAGTGCAATTTGCAAGTTGAGATTTTCCCAGTTTTGTCCAGTGAAGTGCAAGTTGCTGTGTGGGTTTTTCCTAATTTCATCTAATTTCCTAATTCATTTTCATAAATGAATTATAGAAAAGTTAAATTCCATATATATTTTCAAAAATTGAGGATAGTTACTTCTGATAGCTTTCAACTTGAATCAAAATATCCATCACCATGTGTTCATGCAACTTGCAAATTTTTTAAACATGTGTGAAATCAACTTACAGGTTCTATACCATGTAAGTTGCACGAAATCAATTTACAGATTTATGCACCGTTTGCTAAAAGTAAATTTCTTAACCTTTTGTACTGTTTGTTTGTGATTGTGATATATAATTTTTATTGTATTTTTTTGGTGTGCATTATCGGTTTGGTTAAAATAAAAACAGTTATTGATTAAAAATGAAACTTCGTATTAGTAAGGGCAAAACAATCTAAAATTATAAATTTAAATGATATCTTTGAAAATACAAAGCGTTGTAAGAGAAGCAAATCAATAAAATGGTAACTTAATGATCCAAGTTGCCATCGAATAGGTATTATGCGCAAAATATTTAAAAGTTTTCTCAATTTGCAAGACAGCTTAAAAGGCGTGTGATTCGCGTAAAATATTCATTCATCTTTGTTGTTTAGTTTTAAAATATACCCGGCAGCTGATATTTGAAAAGAACCTACCATTGTCACTTTATTTTTAAAATGCTTTCTAATAATCAATGTATCTAAAATCGTACGAAGTCAAGATGGAATGAATAGAAGGATATTTAAATGTAAATAAAGGAAATGTTTCGTAATACGTAAGAAAAGACTTCGCTTTGTGAAGAAGATAATTTCTTGCTTCAAGCCCTTTTGATTCTGCTAATGTGCACCTCAACTTGTTTTAACTTAATACTAGACAGCCTTATTTGTGTTGACTTGAAAATGATGGGTTCATTTGATATTAATCAATCTTTACAAGATTGTAGTTATAATAATTTAATTAAATTTCTTCATAAAACAGGCAGCTTCTAAGCAAATAACAAAATATAACGAAACGTAAACTTTAATGAATTATAGAAAATTTAAATTCCATATATTTTTTTAAGTATTTAATTAATAAAACATTAAAAATTTAACTTTTATGTTAAAAATTCTGAAAACTTTATTAAAAGGAAATAACATTTCGATCAGTTTGATAATTCAATATGAATAGATAATTTAATAATCAATTTAGAAACAACTTCAATTCAATTACTAATAATTAAAAACAGTCCATTTTTATTTGAAGATGTATTTGACATAGGTAATTTCCCATGGATACTGCAAATAAATTACAGGTTCTGCACAGCGCACCATTGGGTGCATGCAATATTATATTTATCAGCAAAAAATTAGGATTAATAAAATTCTGTAGAATTGTATTAGTTACTTGAACACTTTATTATTGAAGCGTAAACCAACCTGCGATACCTATAAAAACACATATCATACTTGATTTTGTAATAATTTTAAGTATGTTTTTTTAAACTTGTTGTATCAAACTTGATTTTGTAATATTTGCCACGTATGAACTTGTAAACTTGTAGTATCAAACTTGATTTTATAATATTTGTTACGTATGATTTTGTAAACTGGTAGTATCGAACTTGATTTTAAAATATTTGTTGTCAAAATGCACGACACTCTACAAGTGTAGTTAATTTGATGGAAATGAAATCAGAATTATATCTTTTCATAAAACCACCATCCAACTTTTCTCAACATTAAAATTGATGGTGTTTGTGGTATTATGTTTCAACATTTCACATCGACCCACTGAATGCAGTTCCAGAATGGAAGTTCCAGAACTTTTCTCCTATATGACAAGAAAACACTCAGAAATTTCGCTGGAATCATGTTGTGTCTCTCATTGAAGATTTCAGGTAAATTCTGTGGAAAACGAAGTTTCTTTGGGGATTCTGATGTGAAAAATAATCATAAAATTTTTAATGATGTCGTGTTCAATCAAGCTATAATGTTACAAAAAAAAATAAACAAAGTGAAAAATACGACATAACAGTTATATGAAAAATATCATTACTAGGCTTGTTATTTTCTTATCACATGGGCCAGTAAGGTCAGTGGCACATGAGACAATGTTTCATATTGGGTTTCCGAGTAATACCAACTGAACTGAACTGTAAGCCTTAGTGTCTATGGCAAGGATATGCATGATTAATCTATTGGTAAGAACGTGGTTAGAGGTGGAGGAAAGAAATGAACTAAACTCAGAGATATCTTTTTTTTTGGGGGATGTTTAAAATTACGCTGGCTAAATATAGTTGCTGTGTAACAGACTATATTTCAACCATTGTGAAATAAATTGGTGAGCGGCTTAATCGGATAGATTCAAACAAAACGGTGTAATTACTAGAAAAGATAATTTCGGATGGGCTTTAAATAGAATAAAAATAATTTGAAGTTTAGTAATTAAAATTTTATAGTACATATCGTCAAAAGAAAAATTAGATACAAAAATTTCACAGTAACTTATTTTTTTAAAAATTTCTTCATGCCGCTCGACTAATCCCTCACCCCCACCCCCTAAAAAGTAATAGATTCTTCCACTTGCGACTTTAAACTGGATGCTTACCTTTCCATGCTTATCGGTGGTCGAACTATACATAGATCACCATAACTAACGCTGAATTTGCTGCATTCTGCCTTTCTGATGACGAATATCTTAGATAAAATACTTGGCATTAAAAATATTTCCGGTAGAAAATTAAAACTCTCTATCATGGAATTTTTCTAGATTTTAAAAATTTTCAGTATTTAAAAATATTAAGAATAATATATTATTTTAATGTTAAAACAATATAAATCACCGTACATAGAAAGACTCGGAATTCTGTTCCACCAGTTGACACGTAAAGATCATCTGTGGGAGTGAGGCATTCTCATCGGGGAGGAACTTTGAGAAAAAGAGAAACCTCGGTCACTTTCAATGGTTAGTTAGGTGATTTATTTGGTGGATCAAGAAGTTTCCTCTAGTAGATCTAACTTCTCCAGACTGTCTAGAGAATAGGTGGAAAGAAAGTTTGTATGAAAGAATCGTAGAGCAAGAAAATTAGTAATTGCAGTGTTCAATTTTTATAGTTTTGGGTAATCAAAATGTATTTCAAACATTTTTCAATGGCTAGTTAAATTTTTGTCCAACTCACACTTTTTTTTTTAAATGTTTTTTATTTGAATATTGAAATAAACAGTGCTAGATTTATTGTGATCTAATATTTTCATGCAAAATTTGTTATAAAATAAATATATCTTTGTTGCAACCTGCTATTGTATCAGAATAATTTATTACCTTATGAAAGACTGTCTGATTTGTAATTTATTTGAACGCCTAGATTGTGCATTAATGAATTTCCAATTTTCATTTTATTTAATTTGAATTTTTCATATTTTGTTGTCTTTAAAAATTAAATTTGTTAATTCATTTAAAATATGTTTATCGCATTTTGTGAAAAAAAAATAATTTTTTTAAAAATAAACAAAGTAAAATATTTTTTATAAAGAAAATATTTAAAAAATTCATTCTATGCTTTAAAGTATGGCTCTCAAAGACCGGAATAGCTTTTCTGTTAAGAAATTTAATTTAAATGTAAAGAGAAAAAAAAAAAACAAATATAAGGAAAAGAATAATACAGAGAGAGAAAAATAAAAATACACTATTCTGCAGTTAGAAATAGAAGAAAAATTGAAAACAAATATTTTGCAGCAAATAAAAGAAGAGTAAAATTTGCTTTCCCAAATTTTAATTTTACTTTGACTAAACAAATTGTTTGCTAAAATCAATTTGTTTTGATTACGCTATCCAGCCAATTATAACGAAAAAGTAATTTCTACTTGCCGGAATACTCGTTTCCTTTAAACTTCTTTCTTCCAACTCAGAAACTTCAAGAAGGTGTGATAATTGCATTGCGGCAGCATATCCTGAGGAAATGACGCTTTTCGAATTGATATCTGCTTCTCAAAAATAATCATCACAGAAAAAAGAAAACCTCCGACAGTATTTAATAATGTTATCAAACGTTGACAATTCCTTGTTGTTGGAAAAAAAGAAAACAGAATTTAACCACTCACAGATAAGTAACGGAGAATTGAACCCTTTATTTGACATCCGGATGAAAAATATTTTACCACTTGGTACCACAATGATATTTTTATTCTGATCTTGAATTTTTTTTTGTTTTGTTTTAAATCGATAATCCGTTTTCATCTCAATCGGAATCCAGTTCTTTTATATATCGAATGCTGATTATACATTTCTCTGTGTAAACGGGGAAATCCCCTTTAATGTGATTTGTATCGATCTTCAAGGTCCCTCCATGCCAGTGGAAGATGGCACTGAAGCGTAGGAATCGAACAGAGTGGACTCCCAGAAGACTCTTGAGATTTGCCGCAAAGGTTTGCCAGAGATAGAAATCAATCCGTGTCGCTCTGAACAGAAATTGATCGCCTCTGTCCATCCGATTTGAACCACAAACTTTCATCGAATTTCTGTTACATTTGTTTATTTGTGTGCTCAGCATTGAATGCTCAAATATACAAAAAAAAAAAAAAAATGTGTGTTTTCTAACTGTAACTAATACCGGATAGCTTAAAAATGTTTACAGGCGATAGGCTTCTCAAAAAATACTCTAAAGTATTTTTTATATAGTTCAAAAATTTTAATTTTGTGGACTTAGTTATGATAAAATTCTTTAGATATAAGAAGGCTACTTGAAATACTACTTGAATATTACTTGGTCTTCTATTATATTGAGAATTGTAAGGTCAATTTCCACTTTAAATACTACTTGACTGCTACTTGGAAGTTAATCATACAATTATCTGCATAAAAGACCATTTGAAATACTACTTAATACATATTTGAAAGTTCATCATAAAATTCTCTTAGGAGATAAAAATATTCGTCGGAAGAGGTCTAAAAATATTTTTAAACAGAGAAAATAATAATGGTCCATACAACTCTTGAGAATTGCTACAATGATTTGTTGAATATCAGTCCGTATTGTTTTGAACAGAAATTGATTGTGTTTTAAT
The DNA here is from genome assembly GCA_021605075.1 of Caerostris darwini. Lineage (NCBI taxonomy): Eukaryota > Metazoa > Arthropoda > Arachnida > Araneae > Araneidae > Caerostris > Caerostris darwini. The sequence continues at coordinate 32,502 of BPLQ01007013.1, read as the reverse complement.
AGCATTATGGTATTTAAGCAACAAACTTTCACCTAACCATAACCAACGGCTGATAGTTTCAAATTCGTTACAGATGGCAGTCCAACCAATAAAAATTCCATTCCATTCTTTTATTTTGAAATATAGCTTTAACATGCTTAGATACCATATTATACCTAAATATCTGATATATATGCTCCAAAAGATTAAATTTATTTTATAAATCTGTTAAATTATAAATACATTTGGAAAAACGGCTATAAAAATGTTTTTAAGCAGATGGAAGAAGAATGCTCCAGAAGATTCTTAACGTTTGCTGCTAAACTTACTAGAAGTAAAAATCAATCCATGTCACTTTGAACAGAAATCGATCACTTCTGCCTGACATATTTGAATCATAAACATCGTTCGCGCAGGTGAAAAAAATTGATCTTGTTGACTTAAAAGTGGATTATACGATTCTCTACATAAATGATAAGTCATTATTTAATTAATATGTTTAAATCTTTACTTTTAATTAACCTCTTTTAATTAATATCTTTACATAGTGTTTAAACTGCAAACTTTCATCTCAAAGTTACTCTGGCATTTATTTATTTGTTTGGTAAAAAACATTGTTTATCCTAACTATTGTTGTTTATCCTATAATAGCATCGTTTATCCTTAGCCTGATAGTTTCAAATTAGTTACAGATGACAGTCCAACCAATAAAGATTTAATAGAACTTTTATTCTGAAATATATGTTTAAAGATATTTAGATAATATTTATATATTTATATTTAAATATCTGAAATATGATTGAATATATTTTATAAATCTGACAGACGCTAAATACATTTGGAGAAATAACTATAAAAATGTTAAGCAGACAGAAGAAGAATGTTCCAGAATATTCTTCATGTTTTCCGGAAGACTTACTAGAAGTGAAAATCAATCTATGTCACTTTGAACAGAAATCGACCACTTCTGCCTATCATATTCGAATCACAAACATCTTTCGCACAGTTGAAAACTTTGATCTTGTTAGCTTAAAAGTTGATCATACGAATCTCTACATAAGTGATATTCCTTTTTATTGTTAAAATACTGTCATTAATTAATCAGCATGTTTAAATGAGGCTTTTACATGTTATCTCACGCATGTCCTGTATAACTATTTATGGATGCTATAGAAAGGCGATAAAAATATTTGCAGGAAGAGGTATAAAATATTTTTACACAGAGGAAATAATAATCTCCCGTACAACTCTTGAAATTTGCTACAAAGATTTGTTGAACAATAATCCGTATTATATTGAACAGAAATGGATTATTTCTTTACAAATTATTTAAATTACAAACTGTCATCGGAAAGTTTCTCTGACATTTGTTTATTTGTTTCCCATTTGTTTCATGTTTATCCTTTCCATCCCTCAAACAGTTGAAACTTATTGATCTTGTTGACTTAACAGTTGATCATACAATTCTGTATATAAAAGAAAATAACATACAATTCTATATTTATTGTTAAAATACACCCATTATTTAATTAATATGTTTAAGCGATGTTTGTATATGATATCTGACATATGCGAGGGTAACTATGAAATACGAGGGTAAATATGAAATTTTTGAGACAGCGGCAGACGACAAACACAGGAAAAAAAATTCATTTAATTTGTAAATTTGAACTCTTTTATGGCCGTAGACGATAATTTGTGGCAACAATTGTAATTTAGTTGTCGTAAAATAGATTTTGGAAGAAAGGAAAATGGAATTGATGCTAGCGCATTATCGCGCTATGATTTTCTATGATTTTAAAGTGGTGTTAAATAAAGAAGAATGCCTTTAACGTCTACAACTAGCATATGGAGACGAAGCTCCATATCGTGCAACTGTATTTAGATGATTTACAGAATTTCGTAGAGGTCGAAGTTCTCTGCTGGATCAAGAACACACAGGAAGACCTTCATCAGCTGTAGTTCCAGATAATGTGTCGGCCATACGAAAAATGGCAGTCGATGATAATCGCTGCATTTGTCAAAGGATACAGAAGAAACTTAGCATTGAATCCGCAACTATACATAGAATTATTCATTAAGAACTGCATATGAAAAAATTAGTTTGTTGTTGCCCCCCCCCATAATTTAACAGAACATCAAAAAACGGAAGTCAGAATCTTCAAAGAAACCATAAAATTACTTAACGATGGTGGACACCGCTTTTTTTCTAAAATCATAACTGGTGATTAAACTTACATATCGCTTTTTGACATTCCAACACGACAAGAAATTAAAATATGGGTCTTTGAAGATGACCCCAAACCAACAATGGTGAAAAGACAACGAGCAATGATAAAAGTAAGGTATGCCGTTTTCTTCAAAAGTACGGGACTGATCAAAGCTGGAGGGACAGAAGACAGTCACAGCTAACTGGTACACCACTAAGTGTCTTCCAGAAATTCTTCAAGAAGTGAATGTAAGGGGACTCATGCTTCACCATGGACTTGGAGCATTTAGCCGTATCTCAAAAATTTCTGAGTGACCCTCATATACAGATATCTTTAGAAGATTAGGCATATCCATTTGTGGAAGGTATAATTAGGTGATAGATATATTCGGAGGAAGAGACCTAAACATATTTTTAAACATAGAAAATACTAATGTTGCATACAAAGCTTGACATTTTTTAAAATTATTTGTTGGATATTAATTCGTATTATTTTGAAAAGAAATTGACTATTTCTTTACATGGTATATAAACTGCAAACTTTTATCTGAAAATTTCTCTGCCATTTGTTTATTTGTTGGGTCAATATAAAAACGTGTTTATCCAAACCATAAACAACCCCCGATAGTTTCAAATTAGTTACAGATGACAGTCCAATCAATAAAAATTTCATATATCTGTACTTTTATTCTGAAAAATATGTTTAGTACGTTTACATAATATTTGCATCTAAATATCTGATATATGCACTCAAGAAGATTAAATATATTTTATAAATCCGATAGATGATAAATACATCTGGAAAAGTGACTATACAAATGTTTTGAAGCAGAAAGAAGAAGAATGTTCCAGAAGATTCTTCATGTTTACCGCGAAGACTTACTAGACTAAAAATCAATCTATCTCACTTTGAACAGAAATCGATCACTACTATCTATCGTATTTGAATAACAAACATCCTTTATATCTAATGTCTGTTACATGTGTTTATTTGTTTGGGTGCTATTCAATGATAATAATAAAAAAATCCGATATTCTAAACGTTAACTAATACTGAATAATTTAAATTTGATTACAGATGGCATCTTTTACAATTCTTTCTCATCTTACTCTACGAAAGAATCTTTTACAAGTTTTTTGAATGCCAGATTAAAGAGATGAGAGCATTAAAGATTGAAGAGAATTATTGTATATGTTTAAATAGCTGAAATTTAGAATGCTTGATTCACGTTCAACAGAAGATTAAAGATATTTTTTAAAAAATTGAAGAAAATTTTGAATCGAAAAAAATGAGTTTAAAACAATTTTTTAAATCAAGAGAAAATCAAAAATGTTTATCCTTTACTTAAAGTATGCATTTTATTAAAATTTAAAATATATTTCGTGCTAATTTTAATTGTTAATAATTTAGATTTAGAATAATTTAATAATTAATTTAGATTAATTTAATAATCAATTAATTTAATTAGATTTTCTTTTCTACTGAAACTTCAATTTCCATAAGGAAAGAGATTGAAAAAGATAGAAATCAGGTCTATGCTATTTATGACATATACCTTTCTTTGCTGCACATCTTAATGGATCCAAAATTTATCCTCAAGATTACAAGGATTTACTTTCAAGATTTTCATCTACATTTTTAATTTATTTGTTTACAATTGCTTAGGCAGTCAAAGAAAAATAAATTATGGTTTTAAAAAACTAAAGAACACGCTTTTAGAGTTAATCAAAGTAAAAAGTAAAAAATAATTGTTGACATAAGAATAAATTTGCTAACGAGAAAATGAATGTCACTGTTCTAAAAGCGTGGGGTGCTTTGTATGTCATTTTTAAACTAACTCTGCATTTCGGAAGGAAACTAGTGAAAAATTATAACGATTGATATCGAGCACCCCATGCTTTTAGAACAGTGACAAATTCATTATTAATGAACTTTTTCTTTTTTTTTTTAAAGTTACATTTAATTTTACTTCTGTTGCATCATATTCAATTCATTAAAATGTTATTTTTACAACAGAAATAATCGCATAGTTTTTGAAAGCTAAAATAAATTTAAAAGGAAAAGGAATCATTGAAAATATGAAAGAGTAGCCATTCAAAATGGTTATTCTTGACAAAACTTTAACAGGAACATTTATTTCAAATGATGCATTGTAACTTTTGATTCATGCGGTGAAGCACTATTATAACTCGTTCTTTTTCAGGTGTAATACTAGAATCGACGTCAGCTGCTAAATGTCACCGGGAAAGGCCAAGGGAGGGTTTTTTTATGCATGCATTCCACGATTGTGTTTTGTTATTTAAAGCAGAAATGTCAATCAATTTTCCAGGCAGCTGCTGTTACGTGAATAGATGCGTGGAAATAGATGCGGAGAAACGATTACTTTCTGACGGCCATGTAAAATATTTTAAATTATTCAAAAACTATTGCAACTATTGCTATTTTTATTGCAAAATAGTATATGAAAAGTATTTAAATGACTGAAAAGTGAAAAGTATTTAAAGGACTGACTCTAAATAATGTAGTTTATTTTTTTTTTTAAATATATTTAAAATTCAAAATTTTATGAGGTTTATCTGTTTTTAGTTGTAATTTTTTTCTCAATTTTTATTGCAAAACAATGTATAGGAAATATTATGTTGATGATACTTAAACTATTATATATAAGGTCATTGTAAAATTTAAAAAAATGCAGTACAATAAATAAATAAAAAAATAAATGTACAATAGTTTCTCAAATATTATTTAGGCTTTGGTGCTTTAAATTATTTACGAATTAATAAAACAAAATAAAAATTAATATCAAACAAGCATAAGAAAAAAATGAGTTATATATTAAAATATGAGTTCTTGTAAATATGAATATATAGCATTTTTTGATAAAGCCATCAGCATATTATATTACAAGTGTATTCCAAAAATATCAACATCATCAGTAATTAATTTATTGAAACTATTGTTTTAAATGTCTCAGCTTTTTAATACACCTTGAAACTTATTTTATTCTTTGAAAAGATATATCCTGACTAAATATATGATAAAAATAGTATATTTCAACTTAAAAAAATTATTCTGCTAACAATTAGAGGGATTCGAATAAATTGTGCTAAATAGTGTATTTAAATTTAATTATTAAAATATTAGCAATCTTTTATTTTTTCATACTATATATTATATATTTTATTTACTATAGTAAATAAAATAATTATAATTAATAAATTCATTAATTTGTTTATTGAATCATGGAAAGTCACGTTAAAATTTCAAAGAAAAATAATAGTAATTTTTTTAATATTTTATTATAACAAGTTAGAATGTTTTCAACGATTTTTAGTAAAAAATATTAGTAAAATATTATTGATAGCAAATAACTTTCTATACAAATCACTTGAAATAAGGTCCTTCATCAAGTTTAAGAGTACATACATACATATATACATATATATATATATAGATACATGTACTATGTATATATATATATATGTATATGATGAAGCATATTATTATACATTGTGCATTAGAGAAAATTACCCATTAAATTTGCAAGTGGGAAATATATTCTGGAGGAATTTTCACTTGACCTTGGAAATATCACACAAATTTAAGTCAATTGATTTACATTTGTTACACTTTGCACTTCAAAAAAACAAGGAAACACTCACACAACTATTCTTCTATCATATTACCACAGACTGTCTACCATTCTAACTATTTAAATGGCTCTAATTTAGTTTAGTTTGTCTTTTTTGTTTCAGAAAAATTTATTTACTAAAAACATAAATTATGCAATTAAAGAATTATAGTCGGAAATTTTTTTTATCGTTTATTATTTATTTTGTAATTTTGGCTAGTTGTTTTGCAGCTTAGAATCAGAGCTATATTTTTTTCTGATTCATTGCTAGAGCTTTCTAGATGATCATACAATATATTTCTGTTATTATTATCATTTAAAATGACTTCATTTTTATTCGTTTTGAAAAAGAATTAATTGCAAGTAAGTACAAGTTGTGATAAGCAATCCGTAATACACAAGTTCTCACTCTTCTTCTGAATACTGAAAGTCATTGAAACAACTTAAAACTGTTCTATATCTGTCAAGCAATGTGCGGTTCTAATGCAGGTGGCAATACAGAGACAGTTCATCTTAATGCCATAAGCAAGGGCTGCACCGCTGTTACTCATTTGGCACTACCCAGGAGGCACATGTACTTCGAAGCAACCTTCTTCGAAGTTCCCTGTCAAACAATCTAAAATCGTTGTCGAATGAATATTTCTAGACGTGCAATGTCAAAGAAAACACTATGTAGCCCCAAATACTCGTTTTAATTAAGAATTAAGATATTATTTTCGCATTAAATCACTTGTTCCGAAAAGATAGAAATTTGAGATGCTAATACTCTAGGAATAATTCTAAATTAGCACTGATTAAAGTGAAAATAAATTTAAAAGAAATCGTTATTCATAAAATGTTATTAAATCTATTGATAAGAATCTACTAAATAAATGAAGAATTATATTAATTATAATGAATCACAGCTAATTCTACTACTATTGTGTCCAAAAAGTAAAACACAATTTCAATTTAAAATGCCCGGGGCTTATGGAATTTCAATTTTTTTTTTTTTGCTGGCCCTGTCCTTGATATCTGTGTGAAATTTGACGTCAAAATAGTCACTAGTGTTTGAGTTACACTTGGCTTTGTGAGACGCTGTAACTGATTCCGGCGATTTTTGAAATTCATCAATTAATTGAGAAAACAACTTACATTAAATTTTGTATGCGGAAACGTATAGAAAGTTGAAGAAGGCATTCGGTGAGCATTTCTATATCGGAAAGAAATATTTAAAAGTGGTATAAACAGTTCATAGAAGGCAGACCATCAACCTCAACCGACGAAGCTCACGTCCAAGAAATTAAAGATTTGGTGCTTGCAAACCGTCGATTTACATTTAGAGACTTTGCTAATGATGTTGGAATTTCAAAAGGATCGCTCAATTCCATTTTGTGTCTCAAACACGTCAAATCTCGACTGATACCGAAAACACTGTAGGGCCCAGATCACACTGCATTGATTCTTCGTAACTTTTTCCACCATAACCGAAACCCATATCGTTCCACAACCACCGTATTAACACCATGCGACTTCTGGCTAAACTCAAAAGACCACTCCGGGGACGCCGTTTTGAGTCGATTGAAGAGATTCAACGTGAATCCCCACGCGATTTGAAAAAACGGTGGCATAAGTGCCTGCTGTCCGGAGGGGATTACTTTGAAGGCGATGAAATAAATTTGGAAGAATAAATAAAGAGTTTTTGAAATAAAATTGGTCTTTTGGGAAGGGGTTTTGGGCATAGTAGTAAGGAGTTTGTGAAATAGTAAATCCTTACGTTTAGCTAGAAGAGACACAGCCCCCAACCCCCTCAAACAAATGGTAATAAAAATAACATAAAAATGCTAAAAATGCCAAATTGCTTAAAATAAAAACAATTTAATTAATGTAAAGCTTTTTAATGAGTAATTTAATTAAAACGAATTATTTACTACTTACTCGTACCTAACATCTTTAAATCATGTATGCATCAAAAATTTAATCCAGGTTGTTCTTGCATAAAATATTTAGTTGCAAATTGTTTCTTGGGAGAAGTGATGGTATTATATTAAAAATTTTGCGAAGAAATTTATTACAAGAAACTTTAGTAGTAAGCGTTTATAAACCATGCAGATTTTAATATTTAAGGGGAAAAATAAGGCATCTTTAAGTCATGGGAAGTGATCTTTTTAAGTTTAGTTATTTCTCGAGGGAAGGGTTTTTCTTTTCATTTTTGCGATGCAGTGATAAGACTCGTCTGATGCTCTGGGGCTGATGAAATTTCGTTCCGTATCTAAGGTAACGCAGAACTGCAACACGAACTCTTTTAACGCAAGGGATAAGATAAGATCGATCAGGTAGCGTGGCTCTTCCCTGGCGTAATACTACATTGTGCAGGACTGTGTGCGTAGCTGCTTTTACAAATAGAGATAGATTTCTTTTCTTTTTCCTTCAGTGAAGACGGGACAAATCTTTGATGAACATAAAACAGAGAACATTGGGGGAATTGGAAAAACAGTCAACTAAAAGTTTTCTGTTGGAAAATCTTTTGTTGAATTTTTTTTCAATTAAATGAAGAAAACAATAATGCTTTTTGATATCACTCCTGCTTTATTTCTAAACACTACAGCTGACATTTGTGTTAACAGATTAACTACCATATTAAATTTGGAAAAAGATTCTGTGTTGTGTAAAAAACTTATGCAGTCACTAACTTAAATATATATTTATAGATTACAGACCACACAAGGTTTTTACGCAAACTCCGTATGAGATACTAATACTCCAAGAAAATCTATCTCAGCACTGATTAAATTGAAAGTAAAATTTAAGGAAATCATTATTCATAAAAGATATATAGATATATTAAATAAATTAAGAATTATGTTAATTATAGTGAATCACAGTTAATTCTACTACACTCATGTCCATAAATTAAGGATAATTCAGAATCACACATAAATTGAACTCTAAAATAAAAATTTCACCTGTAGAATTATCACACACATCTTGAAGAAGAATATGCAAATAACAGGAAACCACCAGATGGCGTGAATAGTACGTCACAATGACGAGAGTGTAAGAGAGGGGTATATAAGGAATGGTGGCAAAGCAGTAAAATTGTTTACAAGCGCTTTAAAAGCCTTTCAGTGCAATAACCGCATAGTTATGGCACAAAGGAAACATTTGGATGATTTTTTACGTGGTAGAATTATCGGACGACTGGAATGTGGACGTACGCAGCTGGAAGTATCCGAGGAACTTGGAATCGCCCAGAGTGTCATCTCCAGGCTTTGGCAACGATTCCAAGATGATGGCAATGTGAGTAGATGTTACAGCACAGGTCGCCCTCGAGTTACAACGCCGAATGAGGACCGGTATTTAGCAGTTACTGCCAAAAGAAACAGACGGAGCACTGCATCAGACCTGTCTCTTCAGCTCTCTTCAGCTACCGGTACGACAGTTTCAACAGTTTTACCTGTACGACCGTGTACAGACGCTTAGGCCACATTGGTCTATATGCTCGTAGGCCTGTCAGATGTGTTCCACTTACCGCAACTCACTGTCGCCTGCGGTTAACCTGGAGTACAGAGCATGCAATGTGGACCCCGCAACAGTGGTCTGGTGTGATGTTTTCCGACGAGTCCAGGTTTAGTTTGCAGTCTGATTCTCGCCGGACTTTCATATGGAGAGCGCCAGGTACCCGTTACCACCAAGAGAACACCATTGAACGACACCGTTACGGTGGTGCAGGGTGGCTCGTTTGCGGAGGAATTATTCTGGGTTCCAGAATTGACCTGCATGTTCAGAGTGTAACGATGACAGGCCACATCTATCGGGATGTCATTCTGGAACAACATGTACGTTTGTTTCGGGGCGCCATGGGTGCTGAATTTCTGTTTATGGATGACAATGCCCGTCCTCACCGTGCAAACATTGTAAACGAAAGCCTTCAATTGGAGGATATCATCCGTATGGATTGGCCAGCATACTCACCGGACTTGAATCCAATAGCGCATGAGTGGGATATGCTTGGCCGACGAATTGCAGCCCGTCAACCCCCTCCTACCTGTCAACCGGAACTTCGGAGGGCATTGCTTGATGAGTGGTGTAATATTCCCCAAGATCAGATTGATAATTTGATACTCAGCATGCCTAGGCGTTGTAGGGCCTGTATTGCATTGTCCGGGAGACATACTCCATATTAACCATCATACTAACCATGTTATACTGTTTTTTGTAAATAGGTTCTTTTTTGAAATTTGCCCCAGGGAGTAAAAGTCGTAATTTTTATTAATTATGTCAAACATATGGCATCTTTTTTGCTCTTTACCTTTTGTTTAATAAAAAGACTTTACAAATAAGTCAAATTTGTTTTGCTTCTGTCTCTTTCTTTGCCTGAACTTCACTATCCTTAATTTATGGACATGAGTGTATATCATAATATCCGAGAATCCTAACAGTTATTATTATTGTTTCCAGATTGTAATACCCTTTTTATTACAATCCTACTCACGGAAATCTATGTCTAAGTGGATCATGAAACAGTAAATCCTTACATATAACTAGAAGAGACCACCATCCCATTGTACTTAAACAAATGAGAATCAAACTAAATAAAAAATACTAAACAAATAATACTTTACCAAAATGCTTAAAATAAAATTAATTTAATTAATTTAGATATTTTTAATGAGTAATTTTATTAAAACGAATTATTTATTACTTAATCGTATCTAATTTCTTTAAATCATGTATGCATCAAAAATTTAATCCAGGTTGTGGTTGTATAAAATATTTAGTTGCACATTGTCTCTTGGGAGGAGATGTGATAGTATTATATTAAAAATTTAGCTAAGAAATTTATTACAAGAAACTTTAGTAGTAAGCGCTTATAAACCATGCAGATTTTAATATTTAAGATGAAAAAATAAAGCATCGTAAGTCTTGGGAAGTGATCTTTTTAATACACCCGTTTAGTTATTTCTCGAGGGAAGGGTTTTTCTTTTCATTTTTGCGATACAGTGATAAGACTCGTCTGATGCTCTGGGGCTGATGCAATTTCGTTCCGTATCTAAGGTAACGGAGAACTGCAACACGAACTCTTTTAACGCAAGGGATAAGATAAGATCTATCAGGTAGCGTGGTTCTTCCCTGGCGTAATACTACATTGTGCAGGACTGTGTGCGTAGCTGCTTTTACAAATAGAGATAGATTTCTTTTCTTTTTCCTTCAGTGAAGACAGAAGAAATCTTTGGTGAACATAAAACCGAACATTGAGGGAATTGGAAATACAGTCAACTGAAATTTTTCTGTTGGAAATTTTTTGTTGAATTGTTTTTTTAATTAAATCAAAAAAAACAATAATGCTTTTTGATGCTATTCATGTTTTATTTCTAAATACTAAACTTTACATTTGTGTTAACAGATCAACTACCATATTAAATTTGGAAAGATAATCGGGGTTTGTGTAAAAAACCCGTGCTATCTTTTACTTATATATATAAATGCATAAAAAAAGTAATTTATACAGAACAAGCGATTTTCAAAGAGAAGTTAAAAATTTTAATTACAATATAGAAGAATGTTATGCCAAGTGGAAAATGTGAAACGAAAATCAGAAATTAATAGGGTCTAGTTAAAAGGTAAAATGATTATCTAGATTTGATGGTTAAGATGCCAATTTCAAATTGAGAATTTTTAGGTTTGAAAAACAATTATTCAAAAGAATTGCACTAAATGCTGACACTTTGGTAAAGGCTTGCTGTCACGGATACTCAAATTTGTAGAATTGTTAAAAACATTGTATGTGTACAGGGGACATTCTATTTTTAAACTAAGAAATATTTATAGAGTTGTTATTATTTATAGTTTTCTTTTAAACTAGGGTAATTCCCCCTAAAAGTCCTCCTGGAAGGCACTTTCCCCTTTGAACGACGCGGAACCAAATGAGACTTCAACCCACGGATGCTCCATCACAACAGAAGAAGCCCTCTTCCCTCCATCCATGAGTAGATTACTCATGGGATGTCCATCCCGCACTGCAGAACACTGAGGATTAGGCAAACACACGAACTTATCATATTTGACTGCTTAACTGCATGGTGGCAAGCCTAATAATGTACTGCCGATTACATTTTGCATATTGTTTTATATATGAAAAACACAAGACATTGGACATTCTTAACTAAGAATTATATGTAATGTTGTTACTATTTATAGTTTCCTTTAAAAATCAGGTTTGAAGTTACTCCTTGTGTAGAATATATAAAAATATCATGATTTCATATTTATTTTCCATTATTTTGTAGAGCAAATGGAATTACACGCTAAGCAAATAAAATATTACATCGACTAAGTAAATGTTATAAATATATGTATTTTTATATCATCTTTCGAGGAGAACATATATATATATTAATCTTAACATACGAATATCGATAATTAAAAGCTTTGTCATTACTTTGACAATATTTTATTATTTTCAATGCGATCATCAGATTTAAAATTCACGGATAACCTTGAAATGAAGAAAATAATATTCTTCAGAAATGTGAAAGAGGGGGCTTAAAATGTTTATCAGTAGGATTTCACAAAATCTAGCATTGGTATTTGTCAAGAAAACAAATTATTGCAGAAGGGTAATTGGACAGGCATATCCATTTCGTCAACTCACTGGTAGAGGATTTAAGCTAAAATTGCTTCGAAGCTTAGGAATAAATTACTGAATTTCTCTTTAGATACAACATGAAACTGGATTACGAACCACGTTCAAGAACGATTGGCCCTAACAGAAATTGAATTTAATGAAATGGTTATACGTGATCATTTTGCCTCATGTAATGTATCACTTCCCTCTCTTGGAACATAACTCATCTGGCTGATGGATGTACATTTAATTTCTAGTTGAACACGATCCTATGAATGAAGCGATTCTATATATTTTTTTATCCTTTTAAATAATTCAGTTTTCTCTTTTATTACTGCTTGTGAATAAGATAATTATGCTAGTCAAAAAAAAACCCAAGAAAAATATTTCCAAATTAGGTTAACTGAAATATAAATCTTTTATATTAATATTGATTTAATTATCAAGTAAAATTTAATGGAAAAAACATAACCTGCAGTATAACTTTCCACATTTTGTGGATAGAAAGTAAAGTAAAAATATCAAACGATCAAACATTGTGTACACTGAAACAAAAATGCTATATTCTAGATGGAAGTGCATGTAATTTGGAGCTGATATAAGATGCAGACTTCGTTAAATTAAAAATCTTATCGTCAATTAATATACTACAGTTGATTTAAATCTAAGATAAAACCATTTAAAAGTTCTTTCTTTATTTCAGTAATTTCCTATCCATAATCTGATAATTATACGTTATTTTGTTTTCTGTTACATAATTTGAAGACTTTAAATCCTCGAATAATGAAAATTTGCAATCATTAGAAGAATATCATCTCTTTCCACAAATTTATTTTTATCATAGATCTTATATTTTCGTGTTGAGCTTTATACGCCAGTGAGTACATTAAATGGAAATATTTTCAGAAGTTTCATAAAAATATATTTAATTTAAAAAATTCAAACTAAATTGATTTTTACCAAAACTAAACTATATGAGAGAAAATTAAATAATCTTATAATAATAACAAAAAGACAGAAACATAAGAATTGGGGACTGTAAAAAAAGGGTGACAAAACTTTATAATATTAGAAAAACCTGCGACTCGTATCATATATCCTTGTGTGCTACTGTCTAAAAATTACTAGAATTAAGTTGCAAATAGTTGAAAGCCCTTTTTTAGTTTTGTAGATTATAAATCCTCGAATTGTAAAAATTTCAAATCATTTTGCAAAATATCGTTCTTTTCCTCAAGTCTATTTTACATCATAGCTCTTAAATGTTTATATTTTCACTTTCCTCAATCTTAAACATACAAGTTAACAATTTATAAATTGCAGCATATTAAACTGTCTTCAAAAAATGTTTAGTTAGCTTTAAATAATGGGTACATGAGCAGAACTGGATAAGTATATGGTATGTCAAAGAATTGATAGGTTATACAAAACTATTTTTTGCAGGCCAAAAATTACGCCTCTGGAATATATAGTGCTGAAGATTATAGGAAAAAAAATGTGGAACCTTTAGAACTTAATGTTGTTGTCGTTCTAATGCAGCTGGCAATACAGACAGTTAAGCTTCATCCCATAAGCAAGGGCTGCACTGCTGTTACTCATTTAGCACTATCCAGGGGGCACGTGTAGCTTGAAAATATGCTACGGACGCTAGTAGCATTACCCCACACAACTCTCTACGATCCTATTAGGGCCGGGACCTACTGTTTAAAGGGGATTCCGAACCACTACAAACATTCATGGCACAACCGGGATTCGAACACGATACCTGCGGTACCGAACGCCAAAGCACTAGCCACTCGGTCGTCAGACCCCACTATAAGGTATTGCTTTTTTAACAATAATTCACTTGGTTGCCTATGTGGCTGATTACGAAGCGTTCGTGGTCCAGTGGCTAGCCACTGGGCTATCAGGCCCTCAAGAGCTTGACGTTATAACAGCAAGTATAATAGTTCTATCGAAGTACGAAGAGGCATATAGAGTTTTAAAACAGCTTTTCATGAATTTGTATTTAGTATAAGAAATAAAATTCCATCTGTATAGACAAATATGTTTAAATTGAACAATTTGTTTATTTTAATCTTGTTCATAAAGTACAGCATTTTTTTAAAAATCCAAATGGAACCTAAGCAAATACTGCAGACATTAGAACACTAATGCCATTCATCTTTGCTATTTTTGTTGCACCTCTTTTTCACCTTAAATCCCCAAAGAAAGAGGCGATAAGGGACCGAGATCTCGTTGTTAAAGCTCGAAGACAATAGGTATACTTTATATCGGTGAAAAAATCGTTTTCGAGGATCTTCTTCCCCCCCTCCCCTCAGTTTGCTTGTCTGACAGTTTTGCTTTTTGTTGATTGGAAAGGAAAGAAGCATCAGGTTTGGCATCGTCTCCGACAGCGCTGGTCCATTATTGAGCCGAGCAAACGATAAACACGATTCCGAAAGGGGCAGAATCTCCACCCCCCCCCCCCCCCTTTTTTTTTTTGCAGACATCGATTTATTTTGGTGTCCCCAATCGCTTCTGTTGAGTTTAACTCAGTGTGTCATTTATTGTTGAGCTTTGGCGATTTCCACTGAAAAAGACTTTCTACATGTTGCGATGCCTTCTTGAATTCAATATACTACAAAATAGAGTAAAAATATTATTCATTCAATCAATTATTCGGATTTCTTTTTCAATTCCTACTATTAGTTCACACTCTCCCTATATATATCTTGTTCAAATTTTAAATCGCTCATAAAATACTTTTTATTCCTCCACTCAAGTTTAAAAAAATGTATTTGGACTTGTAGTGGATGACACTTGATGTCCATACAGTTTTTTTTTAAAAATATTAATTCATTCATTAAATTTAATTATTTAATTTTAGTTTTTTTCAGATATAAGTTGCATGTATCTACCAATAGATGGCGCCAGATGTAAGAGGAAAATTTAAACTTTTCTAACTTAAAAAAATGAATGAAAATTATTTATAAAAGACTTTCTGCAATATAGTGAGAAAAAAGTAGGAATTGATTTAAATTTTTTTTTTTATATTGCTTGTTCTATATTTCCTCATGCATGTTTATTTTTTTAGCATGTCTGTCATCCTCTCAGTAACAGCGAAAGGTAGAGAGTTGGCAAGAGATTGAAGGATACCATTGTTGGCATACTCTACACGAAACAAAACGAATCAATTCATTGAAGATTATGACATAACATGCAGCAAAAATGATCGAAGATCCTCATTGAATGTTTTTTTGGTTTTTTTACTGGACACACATACTCCGATCAACTTTGATAAATTAATGTTAAGGTTATTCAGCATAAAGTGGAGAAGCATAAGTGGTAATTTTTTTTTGTAATGAAAATGTTTATAGCTTTTGTTATTAATATGAAATAAACAGTGGTATTGTAATTTTTTTAACAATATCAACATTTTCACCTAATCAACTAACAAAACTTTTGTATTTTGCGCATTCCGAAGAACGTTCATTATGAACGAATCATTATGTTCTGTCCGAAAGAACGGTAAATAACCCTAATATATATATATATATTAGATGCACAATAAATACGGTATACTGTACATAATATATAGGTTGGGGCCTGAAGGCCGAGTGGATAGCGCTTTGCCTTTCGGTGCCATAAATTTCATGTACGAGTCCCGGCAGTGTCATGGATAGTGCCAGTGTAGTGGTTTGATATCCACTTTAAACCGTAGTTCCCCGTCTAATATGACTGTTAGACGTAGGATTGGCAACCCTACCCCGTAAAAAGAAAACATCTCCAGAAGCGAAATCTACCAGTAGACAGCAGACTTGGTCCACCATGGGGTTGTTCCGCACATGAATAATATATAGTTAATTTAGATTGCCTATTATATCGTGTTTTAGAATATTCAACTACGATTTTGAAAATTTCAAACTTTATTATCATTGTGCATACAGAACCGTTGAATATAAATTCATAATGAATCTTGTTTGTTATAAGAAACACTAATGTAATGTATTAAATTGATTCTAATCTATTATAATCCATCAATTTCTATAGTAAATGATGGTAATTAATTATTTGATGGCACATACATTTATTATATTTTTCACTTAAAAATATTTAATAATTAATTTTCATTTTTTTCCTTTGTTTGGTAAAGCGATAGTTTATATAAATATAAAAATTGAAAGATATTATTACTGTATTTATACCATTATCATTAAATAAATGTGCTTCTTTTTCGCGAATTTTGAAATTATATTCTAATTTTAATAAGCAGTTAAATATCTTAAAAGACATTCGATAAAAGAAATATTTTGTGCTACTTAATAATATGTTAATCATGTAAAAAGCGATCTTATTAAATAACTCATAAATTCCACCATTCCAGCTAATTTGCTGTTATTATTGTAAGCATTAAATTAATTACTTTCACTTATGTCTCATTGTTGTTTTTTCCAAATACAATTGGTTGCCAATTAATTCGCTTTAAAAATGAAACATCAATAAATGTTGGAATTGTTTTTTAATTACAAAAATTATGAAGGGAAATAATAATTACATTTGAAAAACAATGTCTGAGCCCATTATTTTTTTAAAATTGAAATATTGGGCAATTAACAGCATTTTATTACAACGATAACTAATTATACTTAAATATGCTATGATATATTTAAAAATATTAGAGCATGAAATTAAATTGATAAAAAATGTGAAGTTATATTTGCGAATTTCTATCGTTCAAAACATTGTATTTCAAAATTAAAAAAGCAATACACTGAATAAAAATGTTACTTAGATATTCCAAATAGAAGTAGATTAAATAAAATATAGTATAGATTAAAAACAAAATTTATTAAATATTGCATAAAGGTAAATTAATTTTTCTATTGTTGAAAATAACCGTTTAAAAAGTAATAAAAAAATGTTTCAAATTCTATATACATATTTATTGTATCAAAATTATAAAGATAATGAAACGTAATCATATTTACTATCAAATTTTAAAATCTGTAATAATTTAATTAAAAAAAAGAAATAATTTCTAAATAAGTCCCTGTAAAATTGTTATGTATCTCAAAAAATGTAGTTAAAAAAATTATTAAAAAAATTTACGTTTTGCAGAGTATTCTACTAACAATATTTAACAAGTAGAAAAAGAAAGAAAGTAAACAAAGGTAAGAAAAAGTATAAAAATTTAAATTTAGTAATTTTTTTTAATTCAAAACGTTTTGTTTCATATAAATTGGTGAAAGTTAATTTAAAGCTCATCAATTATATTTGATAGGAAAATGAATAATCATCAGATGTTGGAAGAATAATATTTTCACATATTCTGCTTTAATTATTTAGGTTATCTACAGAAAATATGAACAAGCAAATATGATAAAGTATGTCAGGACTTATTTTTCAATAAACAATAATGAAATATCTGAAAGTTTAAAATTCAGAAGGTAAATATAATTTTTAGTGACGGAATGAAAAATAATACTGGAATAATTTTTTCCGAAAGGATGTGTTTTATTAATATTCAACATTCAAAAAATTTAAATCGATATTTTGAGTTTTCAGAACAAAGTTTTCCTTTTTATAAAAAATTAGTGAACCTCATATTTTAATAATTGCTTATATTATTGGTGAGTTCTAACATTGTCTTTAATTAATATTAGATATATGCTAAAAAAGTGCTAATACAAATGATTTTAAGAAAATGCCATTTTCTAAAGTTTGGAATTTAATAGAATATGTAACTCTGATAAATAATCAGATCATTAGAGAAAAATTTCAGTTTAAGAAATTAAAGCTAGTGGAAGTGATATGTTGCAAATTGTAATGTATAATAGTATATAAGAATATTATAGCCCTTAATATATATAAATCTCGAAACTATTATAAGTATTTTTTATTTTTGTTAATTGATAAAGGACATTTATTTGTTTTTTAAATATCCATGCATTTTTTTAAGAAAAAATAGTAAAGCATTTGAGTTTCGCATTCAGAAAGATTAAAATAATATTTACAGAATATTAAAAAAATCTTATTTAGAAAAATATTAAAAAAATTAAATAAATTTTTATAATTAGATATAAGATAATGAATGAAAATATATGCAACCAGGTAAAATCTATCGAATCAAATAAAAACTTTCAAATTGATGGAAATATTTTAAAAGTATATTGATTGTTAAATAATATCGAGCTATTTGAAATCATGTCTAGTTCTGTTTGAAGTTTTTAATTAATATGATTCGATATTTTGTACTTGGAGTTAATTAATATATTAAACTCATTACTTTTTTTGTCTTGATCATGCTTTTCTCCCTTACATTTGCAAATGAAATTTTATTAATAATCGGAAATCGAATTTTTTTTTAAATCCTTTACTTATCTTGTGCAGTGTATAGAAATTTGATAAAGGAAAAATGCATGAGCATAGAATTTATGATGCATTATATAAAATACATATTTAGAAAGTTATGTAAAATATTACAAATTTTGCAATTAAATCTTTCATGGTTTCGAGATTTTAGTGTTGTTGTAGCAACCACAGCTTTCATTGTCTTGAAAAACGAATGGAGAAAAGATTAAACAAAGTATCTTATATTAATGAGTGGTTTGAGTTTTATGAAGTTTCTCGCATATTATAATATTTGCTTCTGAAGGTTCCCTACGGAGATAAAATACTTACTATCAAAATTTTATTTGATATAATAAAATATGGTCATATGAATATATACACGACAGCATGCAAAAGAGCAAGGGATTAAGCATAAAAAAAATTCCTCAAAATCTTTCAATTAAAAATCAATAATTTTAGTTTTGTATTTCAAAAGGAACGATATTTTATAGACTTTGACTTACTACAAGCAAAACAATATGCTTTTTTGTGTTCTGTCCATATTACAGAAAGCTGGCTTTCCATATGCAACTGAGAGCTTTCCCATGCAATGGCGGAGGAAAGTTTAAATATAAATGACATATTGAGGAATTAAAAAAAGACTCTTTCAAGAAGAATGACGATGCTGTAGTATGTTCTGTATTATATTAGACGATTGAATTTGGTGTCATTAACCATTTGTAGCGAGAGTTATCAAGACGTTAAATATGAGTGATTCATATTTATATTACAGTGAGAAAATGTAAAAAAAATATGTATCTTACAAATAGTGATACAATACGTTTCAGAACGGATGTCATTCTAAAATTCCGAATTGTCATATATTATAATATTGGAATAAGTTTCATCATATTGGTTCCATGCAGTTAAGAATAATTTATAATATTGACCAAAGTTGGAAAATACCTGAAATATAAGGGAAATATATTTATGTTACAGTGAGGAAAAAAAGATTCTTTACGAAAATTAAAGATTTTTACAAATAATATGATAATGCTGCTAGCAGATGAAATTCTAATAGATCCACAGAAAGACGTTAGATACAATAAAATGAAGTTGGTATCTTATTAGACAATTGACATTGGTAACATTAATCCTAATCAGCAAGGGTGATCAATACTTTAAACTTATAATTATATTAAAGTAAGAAAAGAAAAAAGAAAATCTTGCAAGCAATTGGATAATAATGCAGTGCGCTTCAGAATAGATATCATTCTAAAATTCTGAATTACCATATACTATTATATTGGAATAAGTTTGGTATCATATTGGGTATATGCAGTTCGGATCATTTTTAATGCTGGCAAAAATTGGAAAATAATTTAAATATAAATGCACATATATATGTTATAATGAGGACTTAAAAAAATTCTTAAAACAATATGATAATGCTACTATATGTCCCAAAGCAGATGCAATTCTAATGGGCCATATAATAATGGACCATGGAAATTTGTATCATTGTAAAATTGAGTAAGAGTGAACGAGATTTTAGTTATGAATGATGCATATTTATATTACAATAAAAAAAACTTAAAAAAGAAAGAATCTTACAAGCCATCTGATGTCAATGTAATATGTTTCTTAGCAGATAAGATCTAGTATTTTTAAGAGTCGTATACTGTTACGTTATAGTGTACTGAGTTTGATTAGATGCTAAACTTATAAAATAGCTATCCTGTATCCCAATGGACAAGAGTGGACGAGATTATAAATAAAAATGACGTATATATATTACGGGGAAGAATAAAATAAGTCCTCTCACAAGCATTCTGTAATATTTCCTAGAACAGTCCATTTAGTCTATAATTCTTAAATAGCTATTCAATTTTATTGGAAGGGATATGTTATATTGCAACCAGGAAATTGGATATAATAATTATGGGCCACAATAGATAAGACTTTAAACCTAAATGACCTTTTCTAATGAAATATTATTACACTTTACCGAATCTGTTAAAATACTTTTCTGTGAAAACTACTTAAATATATATTTTAATGATATTTTAAAAGGATGTACAATAAACATTTTATTGCATCGTAAAACGCTAAATAAAATAAAGTGACATTTTCTTTTACAAATCATAACACATTTCTGTATAGCTATCTCTAATAATTATAATATTTTTACGAATGTACTATTTAAAAATAATTTCTGGTTTAATGTAATATAATTTACATTGAAAAATTTATAAATAGAACTAGCAGATTATTACTATTATTGAAAAATTTCTTAAATACAAAATATTAAGTGTGTTCAAACATCTGGTTTTTGGAAACCTATAAATTTATTCAAATTTGAAAGTTATACATTACATAAGGAGAAAATTTTAACTTCTTAAAAATTAAATTGTTTACTATAGACAGTTTTAAAAATTTAACTAACATGGAATAAACAGAATAAATGTATTATTAAACAGATAATTCTAATGCAATTAATTTTTAATTATATTACAAAATTTAAACAAAATGCAATTATCAGCCTTTAATTATGTGGTAGATAAGTAATCAAATGTAAAACTAATTGTCGTTAATATTGCGCTTAATAGATTGCATAATGATTCATTAAAATCATTACGCAAACATTGAACTCTGAATAAAAAATTACTTAATCCCAATTTCACATTTTGTAAATAAATTCGAAAATTAAACAGTATAAAATTTTTTTAATTAAAATAAATGCATTTTATTCATATACTTAATTAATCCAATCATTAAATTTGTGTAATATGCTTCAAAATATGAAATATGGTATTATCAAAGCAGAAAATGGTTTCATAACCAGAGAAGATTTTTAATTATGAAATTAATTATGCAAAGAGTAATTAACCAGAAACAAATGTAATATTTCTTAGTTAACTTTTATTAAATTTTCCAAATTTGAAATCACTGTCTTAAAGGAACGGGAAATAGTAGAAATAATAAAGAAATGTATTTTTGTTATTAAAAAATTGTATAATTTTTTTTATAAAATTAAAATATATTTAAAAAATGCATTCCTTTTTTATATATATTTTTATATTTTTAAAGAAAAATGAATAAATAAAACATAAAATTAAAAATATTTAAAAGGTAAAAATTATGGTGGCCCCATGTGACTCCAATGTAACAGGCACTTTCTTGGAGTATTCTGGAAAACGCTGAATCTGCGACATTTCTGCCTTTCTAGTAGTGCTTGATTAAGTTCAAATTCCTCGGAATTAAAAAACAAACACATAATATGTTTTTTATTACTTAATATAACGAAAGAAAGTGCTTATAAATATATTATATTTTTAGTTGTTTTTTTGTATTTATAAATATTGATTACTGAGTCAAAAGGATTCATAAACAAAAATGTTAAGAACCCCAATTTTAATAATGGAATAAGTATTAATAACCATTAAGTCAATTAATATAAATAATCTTCTGAAATCAGTTCGCCAAATTTATTTAATGTAGTTTATTACTACAGCTATATACCATAACTTTCCATTATTTTTTCTGGAAATAGATAAGCATCTGAAGATGATTTATTGCTTTGTGTGCTCGCAAACAAGAAATACCCCCTGTTCTTCTAATAGTGTTACGTAACAAGGAAACTCGAGAAATAATCTTATCGAGTCGGAAGCCGGGCTTTCCATGGTTACAATCGTAATGAGAACGACGACTTCAGGGCCCGATGAGAAACATTCCACTCCATATTGGGGCAAATGATCCGATCTATGAAATCGTGAAATGTATCAGCTATGAATCAATCCCACTTGCTTCGAGTTGGAATGGTTTCGATTCTGCGCTTCTTTTCTAATCCATTAAACCAATCTTTATACTTAAAGAGTCCTGGAGTACAAGAACTTTCCAAGTAGTTGGTTGTAAGAGATTCTTGAAACGATAGGTTTTTGTTTTAGGTCATTTGATAGTGAAGTCTCAAGACATGTCTTCAAGATAAATATAATTATGTTTACATATAAATTATGTTTCAAACAGAAAACAGAAATAGATTGGTATAACAAATCTTTGTTTATGTTATCTTTGGTATATCTTTAAGGTAACTAAAAAATTATAATTTATCAGAAATAAGAGGTTCAGATGTTCAATGAATTTCTATTCATATCAGTTTATTATTATTAGCATTGAATTTCTTTTTAATTAGTTTCTGTTTTTTACAGGGTTTAATAGATTCCAATAGATTCTTTATGATGTAGATAGATAGATTCTTTATTCTCCTGTAGATTCTTTTATTTATCCAACAGATTCTTTATTCTAATAGATTCTTTATTCTAATAGATTCTTTATTCCAATAGATTCTTTATTCCAATAGATTCTTTATTCAATACATTCCAATAAATTCTTTATTCAATACATTCCAATAAATTCTTTATTCAATACATTCCAATAGATTCTTTATTCAATACATTCCAATAGATTCTTTATTCAATACATTCCAATAGATACTTCTTATATTCTTAATTGTTTGACCAATAGATTATTTATTCCGATAGATTCTTTATTCATAGAATAATAATTAATTTTACCTTTATATGCGAAAGTAAAAATAGTACGGTTCTTTTTCAATCATTTTATTGTACTTTATTTTCGATTGATTATATGTAGTTTTATGAGCATGTCATGGACCAGTAATAGAGCACGCTATCTAATAGAGTACGGCTTAGGAGGAAAAGGTTCGAACTTCACTGTTGGAATGCGTTGCAAATACTGCTTGGATAAGCTAGTAGGATCAGTGGTGAATGCTTAGAACGACTAAGTTGCAATTTGGGGGTTTTCTAGTTTCGTCTTGCGAAGTGCAAGTTGCTATTTGGAATTTTCCTAATTTTGTCTATTGAAATGCAAGTTGCTATTTGAGATTTTCCTAATTTTGTCTAGTGAAATGCAAGTTGCTAGTTGGGATTTTCCTAATTTTGTCTAGTAAAGTGCAGTTTCCAAAAATTGAGGATAATTACTCCAGATAGCTTTCAACTTGAATTAAAATATCCATCACTATGTGTCCACGCAACTTGCAGATTTTTTAAGCATGTGTGAATTTAACTTTCAGGTTCTTATACCATGTATAAGAACCTGAACATCCTACACCATGAGTTCGTGCAACTTACAAGTTCTTATACAATGAGTTCATTCAACTTGCAGATGTATGCACCATTTGTTAAAAGTAAATTTATGTCCCCTTTGCGCTGCTTTTTTGTGATTATGATGAATAATTTTATTGTATTTGTTGGTGTGCCTTATCAGTTTGATGAAAATTAAAACAGTTATTGATTAAAAATGAAATTTCATATAAATAAAGGCAAAAAAATCTAAATATGTGAATTAAAATCTTATCTTTGAAAATACAAAGCGCTGTAACCGAGTCAAATCGATAAAATGGTAACTTAATGATCCAAGTTGTCAACAAATAGGTATTATGCGCAAAATATTTAAAAGTTTCTCAATTTGCAATGCAACTTAAAAGGTGTATGATTGGAGTAAAATATTCATTCCTCTTTGTTGTATAGCTTTAAAATATACCCGGCAGCTGAATTTGAATAGAACTTACCATTGTCACATCATTTTTAAAATGCTTTCTAATAATCAATGTGTCTAAAATTGTAAGGAGTCAAAGTGGAATGAATAGAAGAATATTTAAATATAAATAAAGGAAATGTTTCACAATACGTAAGAAAAGACTACGCTTTGTGTAGAAGATAATTTCTTGTTTCAAGCACTTTTGATTCATACTAATGTGCACTTCAACTTGTTTCAACTTAATACAAGACAGATTTATTTGTGTTGACTTGAAAATAGTGGATTATTTTGATATTAATCAATCTTTATTAGATTATGGTTATAACGATGTTAATTAAATTTCTTCGTAAAACAGGCAGCTTCTGTGAAAATAACGAAAAATAAACTCTAAAGAATTATAGAAAATTTAAATTCCATATTACACAAGTATTTAACTAATAAAGCATTAAAACTTTAATTTTTATGTTAAAAAGTCTGAAAACTATTAAAAGAAAATGAATTTGAAATTTCATTTCGATTAGTCTGATAATTCAATATAAATCGACAACAATATCCAATTTAGAAACGTTTTTAATTCATTTATTAATAATTTAAAACGTGGCTTCTTTATTTGAAAATGTATTTGACATAGGTCATTTTCCACGGATACTGCAAATAAATTACAGGCAACACTGGGTGCGTGCACTAATACATTTATTAGAAAGAAATTAGGGTTATCTGGAAATTTTTTAATCTGGAGAATTTTCAGTTCATTGGCTAAAATTCATGTTATATATGTGAATGGTAAGCATGTAGTCACCCTACTACATGTAAAAACTACTACATATAACATCGTAGATTAACTTAAGTTGTTGCATCAAATTTGATTTTTTTAATATTTGTATGTATGATTTTGTAAACTTGTAGTATCAAACTTGATTTTGCAAACTTGTATCAAACAGTATTTTATAATATTTGTAAATATGATTTTGTAAACTTGTAGTATCAAACTTGATTTTATAACCACTGGATGCATGCACTATTACAATTAATAGAAAGACATTAGGGTTAATAATTTTTGGAGATTTTTTAATTAAGTGACTAAAATTCATGTTATATATGGGAATGGAAAGCCAACCTACTATACTTGTAAAAAACTTATAGCATCGTAAGTTGACTTAAGTTGTTGCATCAAACTTGATTTGTAAGTATGACTTTGTAAACTTGTAGTACCAAACTTGATTTTCTAATAATTATGATTTTGTAAACTTGTAGTACCAAACTTGACCTTGTAATATTTGTAAGTATTATTATGTAAACTTGTATCAAACTTCATTTTGTAATATTTCTAAGCATGATTTTGTAATGCTTGTTGTCAAAATGTATGATACTCTACAAGTGTAGTTAATTTGATGGGAATGATTAAGAATTATTTCTTTTCAAAAATTATCATCCAACTTTCATCGACATTAAAATTAATCATGTTTGTAGCATCCTTGAATTCCTGATGGCAAATTCCAGAAATTGTCTCTTACATGACATGAAAACACGCAGAAGTTTTGCCGGAATTAATTTTTGTATGTCCTCGAGGGAATATTTGAATTATTCTGTGGAACACGAAATTTCTTTGTTTATCTCTGATGTGAAAAAATAAATATAAAAATTTCATAGATACCACGATCAATCAAGCCGTAATATGCTCCAAAAACTGAACAAAGAAGAAAATATAGTCTAATACTTATATTACCAAAATCAAAAAAGCTCGGGACTCCATGCAAAATTTCAGCAAAATCGCCTCCTTAAAACGCTAAAATGGCAAAAACGGGGAAGCGCCCAGAGCGTGTATTTGTGACTTAAGCATACTTGCTTGTATCTATGGAAATAAATTTGCTGGGCCAATTCTTTTAAGGGGTTTAACTTAGTGGCGTGAAATGCTGTTTAACGACATACACATTGTGGGAATCGCACGTTAATTTCTCCCGATATGGTACCCGGGTATATCGGCGAATGCTAATGGGGCTCGGCGAGCGCATGCCCACGTAACTACAAATAATTTCTTAGAGACACACACGGATGGTGGCTATCGATTTGTGGCGTAGCCCTACATCCCTCTGGAAACATCAAAAAAATTATTCTATGTAACTTTTTATGTTATGGCCAAGTCGATTTTGGCCAAATTTTCTCCCCTTATCCTGGATTTTCCGGGACAAATTTTTAGGCGCAGCCAAAAATGCTGATAGGCGATCGAAATGTGTTCATCTGAGGACTCCCATGCAAAATTTCAGCCAAATCGATCGAAAATTACTCCCTTAAAACGCTAAAATAGCTAAAAAAGCTCGGAGAGCGCCCAGAGCGTGTATTTGTGACTTAAACGCATACTTGCTTATATCTATGGAAATAAATTTGCTAGGCCAATTCTTTTAAGGGGTTTAACTAGTGGCGTGAAATGCTATTTAACGCCTTACACATTGTGGGAATCGCACGTTAATTTCTCTCGATATGGTACCCAGGTAGTATATCGGCGAATGCTAATTGGGGCTCGGCGAGCGCATGCCCGTAACTTCTACAAATAATTTCTTAGAGACACACGGATGGTGGCTATCGATTCGTGGCGTAGCCCTACATCCTCTGGAAACATCAAAAAAATTATTCCTATGTAACTTTTTATGTTATGGCCAAGTCGATTTTTGGCCAAATTCTCCCCTTATCCTGGATTTTCCGGGACAAATTTTAGGCGCAGCCAAAAATGCTGATAGGCGATCGAAATGTGTTCATCTGAGGGACTCCCATGCAAAATTTCAGCCAAATCGATCGAAAATTACTCCCATAAAACGCTAAAATAGCTAAAAAAAGCTCGGAGAGCGCCCAGAGCGTGTATTTGTGACTTAAACGCATACTTGCTTATATCTATGGAAATAAATTTGCTAGGCCAATTCTTTTAAGGGGTTTAACTAGTGGCGTGAAATGCTATTTAACGACATACACATTGTGGGAATCACGCGTTAATTTCTCCCGATATGGTACCCGGGTATATCGGCGAATGCCCGATTGGGGCTCGGCGAGCGCATGCCCGTAACATCTACAAATAATTTCTTAGAGACACACGGATGGTGGCTATCGATTCGTGGCGTAGCCCTACATCCTCTGGAAACATCAAAAAAAAAATTATTCTATGTAAGCTTTTTTATGTTATGGCCAAGTCGATTTTTGGCCAAATTCTCCCCCATATCCTGGATTTTCCGGGACAAATTTTTAGAAGCGCAGCCAAAAATGCTGATAGGCGATCGAAATGTGTTCATCTGAGGGACTCCATGCAAATTTCAGCCCAAATCGATCGAAAATTACTCCCTTAAAACGCTAAAATAGCTAAAAAAAGCTCGGAGAGCGCCCAGAGCGTGTATTTGTGACTTAAACGCATACTTGCTTATATCTATGGAAATAAATTTGCTAGGCCAATTCTTTTAAGGGGTTTAACTAGTGGCGTGAAATGCTATTTAACGACATACATTGTGGGAATCGCACGTTAATTTCTCCCGATATGGTACCCGGGTATATCGGCGAATGCTAATTGGGGCTCGGCGAGCGCATGCCCGTAACTTCTACAAATAATTTCTTAGAGACACCACGGATGGTGGCTATCGGTTTGGCGCGGCAGCCCTGCATCACCTCTGGAAACATCAAAAAAAAATTATTCCTATGTAACTTTTTATGTTATGGCCAAATCGATTTTTGGCCAAATTCTCCCCATATCCTGGATTTTCGGACAAATTTTGAGGCGCGCAGCCAAAATGCTGATAGGCGATCGAAATGTGTTCATCTGAGGACTCCCATGCAAAATTTCAGCCAAATCGATCAAAATTACTCCCCTTAAAACGCTAAAATAGCTAAAAAAAAGCTCGGACAGCGCCCAGAGCGTGTTTGTGACTTAAACGCATACTTGCTTATATCTATGGAAATAAATTTGCTAGGCCAATTATTTTTAAGGGGTTTAACTTATTGGCGTGAAATGCTGTTAACGACATACATTGTAGGAATCGCACGTTAATTTCTCCCCCATATGGTACGGGTATATCGGCGGAATGCTAATGGGGGCTCCGGCGAGCGCATATCCCACGTAACTTCTACAAATAATTTCTTAAGACTTGCACGGATGGTGGCAATCGATTCGTGGCGTAGCCCCTACATCCCTCTGGAAACATCAAAAAAATTATTCCTATGTAACTTTTTATGTTATATGCAAAATCGATTTTTGGCCAAAATTCTCCCCTTATCCTGGATTTTCAGGACAAATTTTAGGCGCAGCCAAAATGCTGATAAGGCGATCGAAATGTGTTCATCTGAGGGGACTCCCCATGCAAAATTTCAGCCAAATCGATCGAAAATTACTCCATTAAAACGCTAAAATAGCTAAAAAAGCTCGAAGAGCGCCCAGAGCGTGTATTTGTGGCTTAAACGCATACTTGCTTATATATCTATGGAAAATATTTGCTAGGCCGAATTCTTTTAAAGGGGTTTAACTAGTGGCGTGAAATGCTATTTAACGACATACACATTGTGGGAATCGCACGTTAATTTCCACATTATGGTACCGGGTATATCGGCGAATGCTAATTGGGGCTCGGCGAGCGCATGCCCGTAACTTCTACAAATAATTTCTTAGAGACACACGGATGGTGGCTATCGATTCGTGGCGTAGCCCTACATCCTCTGGAAACATCAAAAAAATTATTCCTATGTAACTTTTTATGTTATGGCCAAGTCGATTTTTGGCCAAATTCTCCCCTTATCCTGGATTTTCCGGGACAAATTTTAGGCGCAGCCAAAAATGCTGATAGGCGATCGAAATGTGTTCATCTGAGGGACTCCCATGCAAAATTTCAGCCAAATCGATCGAAAATTACTCCCTTAAAACGCTAAAATAGCTAAAAAAAGCTCGGAGAGCGCCCAGAGCGTGTATTTGTGACTTAAACGCATACTTGCTTATATCTATGGAAATAAATTTGCTAGGCCAATTCTTTTAAGGGGTTTAACTAGTGGCGTGAAATGCTATTTAACGACATACACATTGTGGGAATCGCACGTTAATTTCTCCCGATATGGTACCCGGGTATATCGGCGAATGCCCAATTGGGGCTCGGCGAGCGCATGCCCGTAACTTCTACAAATAATTTCTTAGAGACACACGGATGGTGGCTATCGATTCGTGGCGTAGCCCTACATCCTCTGGAAACATCAAAAAAATTATTCCTATGTAACTTTTTATGTTATGGCCAAGTCGATTTTTGGCCAAATTCTCCCCTTATCCTGGATTTTCCGGGACAAATTTTAGGCGCAGCCAAAAATGCTGATAGGCGATCGAAATGTGTTCATCTGAGGGACTCCCATGCAAAATTTCAGCCAAATCGATCGAAAATTACTCCCTTAAAACGCTAAAATAGCTAAAAAAAAGCTCGGAGAGCGCCCAGAGCGTGTATTTGTGACTTAAACGCATACTTGCTTATATCTATGGAAATAAATTTGCTAGGCCAATTCTTTTAAGGGGTTTAACTAGTGGCGTGAAATGCTATTTAACGACATACACATTGTGGGAATCGCACGTTAATTTCTCCCGATATGGTACCCGGGTATATCGGCGAATGCCCAATTGGGGCTCGGCGAGCGCATGCCCGTAACTTCTACAAATAATTTCTTAGAGACACACGGATGGTGGCTATCGATTCGTGGCGTAGCCCTACATCCTCTGGAAACATCAAAAAAATTATTCCTATGTAACTTTTTATGTTATGGCCAAGTCGATTTTTGGCCAAATTCTCCCCTTATCCTGGATTTTCCGGGACAAATTTTAGGCGCAGCCAAAAATGCTGATAGGCGATCGAAATGTGTTCATCTGAGGGACTCCCATGCAAAATTTCAGCCAAATCGATCGAAAATTACTCCCTTAAAACGCTAAAATAGCTAAAAAAAGCTCGGAGAGCGCCCAGAGCGTGTATTTGTGACTTAAACGCATACTTGCTTATATCTATGGAAATAAATTTGCTAGGCCAATTCTTTTAAGGGGTTTAACTAGTGGCGTGAAATGCTATTTAACGACATACACATTGTGGGAATCGCACGTTAATTTCTCCCGATATGGTACCCGGGTATATCGGCGAATGCCCAATTGGGGCTCGGCGAGCGCATGCCCGTAACTTCTACAAATAATTTCTTAGAGACACACGGATGGTGGCTATCGATTCGTGGCGTAGCCCTACATCCTCTGGAAACATCAAAAAAATTATTCCTATGTAACTTTTTATGTTATGGCCAAGTCGATTTTTGGCCAAATTCTCCCCTTATCCTGGATTTTCCGGGACAAATTTTAGGCGCAGCCAAAAATGCTGATAGGCGATCGAAATGTGTTCATCTGAGGGACTCCCATGCAAAATTTCAGCCAAATCGATCGAAAATTACTCCCTTAAAACGCTAAAATAGCTAAAAAAAGCTCGGAGAGCGCCCAGAGCGTGTATTTGTGACTTAAACGCATACTTGCTTATATCTATGGAAATAAATTTGCTAGGCCAATTCTTTTAAGGGGTTTAACTAGTGGCGTGAAATGCTATTTAACGACATACACATTGTGGGAATCGCACGTTAATTTCTCCCGATATGGTACCCGGGTATATCGGCGAATGCTAATTGGGGCTCGGCGAGCGCATGCCCGTAACTTCTACAAATAATTTCTTAGAGACACACGGATGGTGGCTATCGATTCGTGGCGTAGCCCTACATCCTCTGGAAACATCAAAAAAATTATTCCTATGTAACTTTTTATGTTATGGCCAAGTCGATTTTTGGCCAAATTCTCCCCTTATCCTGGATTTTCCGGGACAAATTTTAGGCGCAGCCAAAAATGCTGATAGGCGATCGAAATGTGTTCATCTGAGGGACTCCCATGCAAAATTTCAGCCAAATCGATCGAAAATTACTCCCTTAAAACGCTAAAATAGCTAAAAAAAAAGCTCGGAGAGCGCCCAGAGCGTGTATTTGTGACTTAAACGCATACTTGCTTATATCTATGGAAATAAATTTGCTAGGCCAATTCTTTTAAGGGGTTTAACTAGTGGCGTGAAATGCTATTTAACGACATACACATTGTGGGAATCGCACGTTAATTTCTCCCGATATGGTACCCGGGTATATCGGCGAATGCCAATTGGGGCTCGGCGAGCGCATGCCCGTAACTTCTACAAATAATTTCTTAGAGAGACACACGGATGGTGGCTATCGATTCGTGGCGTAGCCCTACATCCTCTGGAAACATCAAAAAAATTATTCCTATGTAACTTTTTATGTTATGGCCAAGTCGATTTTTGGCCAAATTCTCCCCTTATCCTGGATTTTCCGGGACAAATTTTAGGCGCAGCCAAAAATGCTGATAGGCGATCGAAATGTGTTCATCTGAGGGACTCCCATGCAAAATTTCAGCCAAATCGATCGAAAATTACTCCCTTAAAACGCTAAAATAGCTAAAAAAAGCTCGGAGAGCGCCCAGAGCGTGTATTTGTGACTTAAACGCATACTTGCTTATATCTATGGAAATAAATTTGCTAGGCCAATTCTTTTAAGGGGTTTAACTAGTGGCGTGAAATGCTATTTAACGACATACACATTGTGGGAATCGCACGTTAATTTCTCCCGATATGGTACCCGGGTATATCGGCGAATGCCCAATTGGGGCTCGGCGAGCGCATGCCCGTAACTTCTACAAATAATTTCTTAGAGACACACGGATGGTGGCTATCGATTCGTGGCGTAGCCCTACATCCTCTGGAAACATCAAAAAAATTATTCCTATGTAACTTTTATGTTATGGCCAAGTCGATTTTTGGCCAAATTCTCCCCTTATCCTGGATTTTCCGGGACAAATTTTAGGCGCAGCCAAAAATGCTGATAGGCGATCGAAATGTGTTCATCTGAGGGACTCCCATGCAAAATTTCAGCCAAATCGATCGAAAATTACTCCCTTAAAACGCTAAAATAGCTAAAAAAAGCTCGGAGAGCGCCCAGAGCGTGTATTTGTGACTTAAACGCATACTTGCTTATATCTATGGAAATAAATTTGCTAGGCCAATTCTTTTAAGGGGTTTAACTAGTGGCGTGAAATGCTATTTAACGACATACACATTGTGGGAATCGCACGTTAATTTCTCCCGATATGGTACCCGGGTATATCGGCGAATGCTAATTGG
>BPLQ01007012.1:0-29215 GCA_021605075.1 Caerostris darwini | reverse complement strand
CAAGATGTGTATTTATGTATTGGAAATAATCTGGGATCAATTTTACTTAGAAGATGCTTAATAGTTTAAATTATGAAAACTAGTCAAAGGGACAAAACAAACCGATTTCATTTGGTTTTTTTATTTAATTATAAATAAAAATAATTATTTATCAATAGAAAATTGTTAAAAATAAAAGCCTGCTATTCCTTAAAACGTTTTGCCCTTTATTCTGTAAAGCCGGCAAAAATCCGTCTTCATTTATTTCACGTATTATTAAAAGAATTATGCAGAAAACTTACTTAAGTTTCTAAATTTGGACTATAAGTACAAGATGGTTAATTTCATATTATTTATTTAGTGTTACTAATTATTAATTATTTAATATTATTAATTTAATTTTAATATTAATAGTTATTTTATTTTTAATTATTTACATTTCTTATTAAATATTTCATTTTGGGTTTCATGCATTCGTCTATTGCTGCATTGGAGATTAATTCATAATTTCTCTAAATTCATTATGAAGAATTTGATATCTATATATTATATGGAAAATTTTATTTTTCATACATGGAATGAAAAAAAAGTAGCATACAATTTTCTTTTAAAAGCAACAGAATTTTATTAAACCCCAAAAGCAAACAAGATAAACGGTAAAAATTGCTTATATTTATTGCTAATAAAATTAAAACATTAAATATGCCAAGTTTAAGAAGAATTTAATTTCTGATGAAGTTGCTTGTTTATATTTTTCGTAAAATACGAGAATGTTCTTAGAATTTCGTATTTTTTTCTCTTTAAAGCACATACCAAGCTAATAACAATCCGATGCTTTTTTTTCCATATTTTCGAGAAACTTTGAGAAAAATCATTTTTTTCAACATTCCGTCTCAAATTCGACTGGATTTTTTTTCTCTTACAGAGCAAATCCGGAATATTTTAACATAGCAATCTATTTAGATTTATTAATTATTATTTGATCAATTAAATATTTTAAAGGAATAATGACAAAACTGCTAATAAACATATAATGGGTAAAATAAATTTAAGCGGAATTTAATAACAATATATGTACCTGTATTCGGCTGCAACTGCTGTAATTAGTCCATTCACTGTCCCATTCATTCACATACCAAGATCCATTCGACATGCAGCGCTTTGAGGCATGTTCTAGAAGAAAATATAAAAATGAATTGATTTTCGAATGGAAAGGACATTTTAGGAAATTGAAACTCAGTGAATATAAAGAAAAAGTATTTCTTAATAGTTCACAGCAATATTATATGTATGTGTGAGTGTGTGTTCCAGCGTAACTTGAAAACTTCTTCATTGGCCAAAGCCATTCACCTGACAGATTTCGAGACAGGAGATGTTTTCTTTTTGAGAGGTTTGATTGTTAGAACTACGTCCAACGTTCTACAGTCATAGGCTAGACGCTCTAACGTGAAAACTATAACACATAAATTTAGAGAGAAAAAAAATTCTGCTATTTTTTTCCAAAGATGCATCGATAAAAATTACGAAATCTTATATCAATTTTTTAAATTAAATAAATTTTTTTTTATTTCCATCAGATTTTTACGCCAACAGATGGTACCAGCGTTAAAAACCTTTTGGCACAACTAGTTAAATCATGGTAACAAAAATTAAATTAAAAATTATGTTTATTTACTCAACTAACACTATAATTGGGCCTGATTACCGAGTGACTATTGCTTTAGCGCTCGATTTCACAGGTTTCGGGTTCGAGTCCCGGTGATGACATGGATGTTTGTAGTGATTCAAAATACACTTTTAACTGTAGTCCGGGTCTTATATCACTGTAGAGCGTAGGACTGACAACCCTATCCCATAATGTTAGACCGTATTTCATGTTTTGGAATCTGAGAGTAGATAGACGGCTTTGGCCCACCATGAGGCTGTCGCGCCATTGAAGAAGAACACTATAATAGTTTTAAAAATGAAGACTAATGAATTAAAGATAAATAAAAAACATTCTTAGCAATTTTTGGATAAGAATGATTGTTTATTTAGCCAATTTATATTATTTAAGGCAAGTTATTTAGGATCTGATACCTTTTATTCTGCACATATATTTTTTCTTAGTAAAATTTATCATAACTTAAAAGTATTCCATTTTCTGTAACCAGAAAACGGGGTCATATATTTTAATTAAATGTTGAAACATGTATAGAAATTAAAGTTTTAAGTTATGATAAATTTTACTAAATTTATCATAACTTAAAAGTATTCCATTTTCTGTAACCAGAAAACGAGGTCATATATTTTAATTAAATAATTAAAATATAATTTGTTCAAATTTTAATTAAATATATTTTAATTAAAATTTGAACATATAGAATATTTAATATAATATTATATATATATATATATACAAATAGAATAAAAAAAATACTTGTAATCGGTTGGGCCGGTATACAGGTTACATATAAAACTTAGAATTTAATGTTAGATCTAAAACGCCCAACTTTTCTTATCTCATTTTCTAATTTATTATATTTAAAATAAAATGCTTCCTTGTTTGCACCAAACGAGCTTTGAGGACACTTTTACATTATTTAATTAGATAAGTATAAGTTCGGGAGAGAAATTGAATTGAAATTTCTGTTGTTCTCAAAAATATGTGAGTTTGTAGAAAATGCTTGAAAATCATACATGCAGATACATATCGATTTATTGGAACAACAAATATGTGAGTAAAATTTTGGGTATAGCTTACATATTATATTGTCATAGAATAAACAGAACAAAAGTAATAAGTATTTACAAAATTAATTTAAATGAATATTAAAAATGCAAGCAAATGTTTTGATCATATTAAAAAATAAAAATCACCAAAGACTTAAATTAACATTATTATTACTAATGTAAAATAAATGTGAATTTTCAGAAAAACTAGGAATTTATCTTGGGAAATTATATTATGAGTTTTCTATACATAATTGAGTTCCACCAATTGCGTCGTTCTCAAAACGAATAAAATGCAAGTACATGTTGATTATAATTAAAGTCCCACTTTCAAAATGCTGTAAAAAAAAGGGACCACTCGTCACAATGAATTCAAATTTGAACTGAAGATACTTAAGAAGGAGGAAACGGTACGGCATCAAAAAAAGTTCCAAAGTGTATTCATAGATGGCGTTGAAAGCGGCATAATGAAAGTGAATTCGGCTGCAAGTGATATTTTGAATCGAAATTGCACCGTATTTGGCATGAGTTGCACATTAAACCAACTGCAGTGTTCAATGTACTTGATTGTTTCGATTTTTTTGAAGGAAAAAAAATGACTTCCAAGTCATTCAACAGTTTTGGCACTGTTAGTGGAAAGCCCATACACCGCGGCAAGGCCATACCAAATTGGATGGAAAAAATCGGTGGAACTTTTTCTGAAACTTTTTTTTGATGTTATACCGTTTCCTACATCTTCAAGTATCTTCAGTTCAAATTTAAAGTCATTCTGACGAGTGGTTCTTTTTTTACAGCATTTTGAAAACGAGACTTTAATAATAGTTACTCTGTATATCTATTTTCCTTATTATATAATGTGTGATCGATAATTATGTTTAATTCTGGTATACATTAATTAGCTATAAATATTAAAAGCTTGAATAGTATTTTTCATTAATCATATTCATCATTTCATGCAAAATTAATACACACTCATCTGTTGTACTCTGTACAATATTCATTCACCTAACAGACAATGGAGAAATCTGCTGTTGACAACAATTAAGTTCATTGAAAAATGGATCTATTTTAATTAAAATGCTTTAGATGACGTTTAAAATCACTGCTTTTAAATAACGCCTGTTTAGAAAGTTGTAATTTATTCATAGACATTTTCGCAGAAACACTCTTTGAAAACACGTTTAAAATGCTTGCTTTTGTTCAGTTGCTGTTTTGTTTAAACCTTTACTGAAATCGAATCTATTCATTTTTAAATGAAAAGATGCACATTCATTTGTAAATGAATGCAAATCAATTTAATGAAAACGTATCTGAAGACTGTGTACTGTAATGTAGAATAAATTCACTAGATTGCAATTCACTAGTGAAAGCAATGTTATGAATGCTATTTAGATTCGAAAATTGAACGATTTAATCAAAGATTCTATAAATCGAATCAATCTGTAAATGCTGATGTTACGCACCGATAATCACATTCAATGGGCTATTTTGTTAATGTAATTGTAAAATAATATTCAAAGCGATAAATCGAGGTTTAAATCAATGAAACTCTTCATAATTTAACTATGCTTCCCTGCGAAAAGGCGAGAACAGAATGGAAGAAAACAAAATGTCAAAAATATTTTCGAATTAATTATGTGTAAAGTATCAAATTGCTTTTTATTAAATTACTATTCAAATTAAGATATGCGAATTATCTTCGGAATAGTGAAATGTAAAAATGCTTGCTTAATTAAATTTTATTAATCGAATTTTTATTGCTTAATTAAATTTTATTACTCAATTGGAATGAACTGAATTCATATTTGATTAACTTTTTGAAGTTAATTTAATGATAAAAATGCTCATCATTGCCTTTATGTGATGTAAATTAACTAAATGATAATTTTCCTGTTAATCATTTATTAGTAAATGAAGTTTTAATGCTGAATTTTTTTAATCAAAGATAAATAATTCAACGATCCATAACTAAATTGATTATATGAGGGTTGCAACTCAATTACTAATTTGCAATTATCGATTTTGGTCTTTTAATAACTGACTCTCTGTAGGAGTCACTGAAAGATAAAATATTTTCAATCGTCTTCCATTCGAAATAAACTATTAATAATAAAAGCTACTTTATGTTCTGTGACGGCTCGGTCTATATTAGAACTATAACGGCTTCAAGAAGAGGACCACTTTCAGGTTCATGGGACACTTAATATTCCTTTACCAGCATTAATAAATAAATATATATATGTATATATATATATATATATATACAAGTAATGAATTCTGGATTATTATACAAAAAATAAAGCTTAAAAATAAAATTTGATCACAAGTGCACGATTAAATCACAAGTACAGTTCACTCCAAGGTCGGCGACCGGCTTGATGGCCAATTGGTTAGCGCTCTGACCTTTCGTACCACAGGCTTCAGGTTCGAATCCTGGCGGTAAGGATGTTTGTGAGTGGTTCGGAATCCACGTTAAACTGTAGGTCCCGGTCTAATTAGCCTAAGCTGTGCACAAAATGATCGTAGAGCGACAAAATCCAAATCCAAAACCAAGGTCGGCGAATTTCAGAATTCTCGAGACTACGTCGGATCTCAAAACAAGTGGTCTGCGGCAGACTTTAATTATCACAATAGTGACACTCAAAAGAACAAGGTGATCACTTTGGAAACAGGTGGAAACTCAGAGTTGTTCAGTCACTTCAGAGAAAAAGAGAAAAACAACTCTCCTTTTTTTTCACCAAAAACTTCCTATTACTACAATCCGTCAAGAGAAGGGAGGGGGCAGTTTTCCTCACTTCTCATTAGAGTAGACATCTCTAATCTCCTATTCTATCAACAATCACGATGGAACAATTCGTGGTATAGTTCATATTCAATATGTAGCTGTTTCGACTTGTGAAAGTCGCACAGACGTTCACTAATTTCATGATTCTCATTATACATGACACCGAATATTTGCTATCAGATTTGGATGATATGTTGTACAAAACACTAACTGCATGCAATATAACTACTCACAATACTGCTTGTTTGCTGTCAAATTTGAGTGATGGAATGTTAATATGTACTTGTCAAATAACATACATTCCTCTGTCATGGTAATGAAATGCCAAAATTTTCCACGTGAAAAGAATGGTACAGTTCCTACAGATCTTCAACAACTTCGAGAATCAGCAGTCTCAAAGTTTGCTAAAATTTACTAACTAGATTAACTTAACTTACTTTTCATGCTTGGTTGAAAAAAGAAACACAATGGAAAGAGGGACTACTACCAAAATTTTGCAATCGAGATTCGAGATTCTATTTCGTAAAAATATAAATATATGCACACTTCTCCAGTGAAGTGTGCAACCATTTTTTGTCATTTTTTAAATAAGAAAACTTATGAAACAAGATAGTTGACTAACTCATAATGTTACTGAAAATGTTTTTCTTGGATTCAGTTAAGTTATAAGACAATATATTACATTTTTTTTTCAACGTGGATAATTATTATTTTTTTACAATTCGAAATCTGAAAGCATATTAAAATTAAAGCAATATACATAAAAATATATTTCAATACATACCGTTTTAAATTAGAAGATTTTTTTAGATTGTTTTCTTCTTAAAATCTTCCTTCTATCCTTCTCTTCTTCTATGCATATGGTAATACAATGCTTATTTGAATGAGATATATTATTTGAAAAATTCTTGCATTACTTTATCATGGTTAATGCTTATATTAACTTCAACTTAATATATTTTATAAAGCAATCTATTATCAAATACCGAATGTAGAGCTCTTTGAAATGCTTACAGCTCTTAACTTTGCTGAGTAAATTCAGGAATAGGTCTAACAATTTGGTAATATCCGATTAGGATGGGGAAATAAACGGTAAAAGGTTTTTTCCGGATTCAAAAACAAATACAGCAATATAATTTTGCACAGATTTGGATGAAAACAACAGAATATCACTTCTTAAGCGCAATTTATTTAGTCATAATAGCTCAATTAATCTAAATAAAACTGCAGATTTCGGAATACGATATTGCAAAAAATGTAATATGTTTCCATACGAGAGATAATAAAAATTTTCCACTCTTTGAAGGAGAACAGCGATATGAATTTTAAGTAATGAAGCCATAACTGGAAGTAAAATATAATCCTTATGTTTTCAGTAGATCCTTACAAAAAAGGAAAAAAATAATAAAAATTTTAAACGATTCTTACGTTTATATATGTTTTGCATATAGATAATTTACGTTTTACGTTTTGCATATTTGCATAGATTGCGTTTTGCATAGATTTTACGTTTTGCATATAGATAATTTGTATAATATCAGATATAACTATATTATGCAACAAATAATTTATATAATAGGAGAGAAATAATATGCTATATAATATGCTTTCAAAGATTGTTTATCGAGGATTTAAACACAAATTGGGAAACACAAAACATGGAAATTTATTACAATTGAATTTAAAATGTTAAACTCCCGAAAGATTATAAAGAAATCACAAAATATATTAAGCATGCACTAGAATGATCCCCATTATTTAATTCATATCTCGTTACTATATTAAATGTGCCCGACTCATGGCTCAGTGGCAACGTGTGCCACTGGTGATCACGAGGGTTGAAGTTCAATCCGCTAGCGGTTTTGTTGTAGAGACTGTTTAAAAAATTCGATGGCGTTTCTGATGTACGCATCTTGCTTCGTCAATTGGACTACTTGGAAGGAGTTTTACGGGTTTTCTCCTATACGATATGTAAATGTGGGGTAGTTTCCCCTAAAAGTCCTCCCGGAAGGCACTGCCCTCTTTCTTCAGCGATTCGGAGCTGAGTCAAACTTCTACATATGGGAACCGGGTTCATGGACTTGTTCTAGATATTGCTGTCGACCAAGTGCCAACTATTAATCGACGTTATTTTACGCGCTGCATTAAAAAAATTCTTCAGAATTATGAAAATTATATATGTTATCAAGCTCATAAACAAACAATATAAATGTTTATATATGTTTTTTTGTTTGTTTACTAATGATGAATTGAAACGATTTCCTAGTTTCTTTACATAAAACTGAAATTAATCTTTTCAAGTCACTCTAAAATTTATAATTTAGTTTGAAGTATTCAATTCTAAAACTAATTTGCAAACGGAATAATATCAGTTTATTGCAAAATTATCATTAATATATAAAAAAAAATATCTTGCTCGCGGTTTCTTAAAATAACACTGGCCAATAGTAATTTTGTCAAATGAATTTTAGGGGGCCTGATGGCGGATCGACGAGCTGTCAGTGCCACAGGTGTCGATTTCGAGTCCATGCGATGCCATGAATGTTTGTAGTGGTTTGGAATCCACTTTAACCGTAGGTCCTGATGTAAAATTACTGTAGAGCTTTGCGCGTTGGGCTGACAACCCTATCCCGTAAAAAGAAAAACATCGCCTTTCTGGAAATCTTACAGCAGACAGACGGCCTTGGCCCACCATTGGGCTATTGCGCCAACAAAGAATACGAAGAACTGCAGCTGTTTCTTATGTATTTTGCTACGCTGAAACCAAATATTACCACAAAAATTGCCCACTGTTCAGTTATTTTAATAATTTTACATTTATTAAAAAGTATACATTTCACAGATAGCGAAGCGTCTTGTTTGATTTAACTTTAGTTGTGGTTGCCAACAATATTTGATAATATAGATTCTAATAAAGTTAATAAAATACACGAAATGCATGTCAAAACAAGTCAAATAAACTTGATAATCTCGGCAAGTCGTTTACGTGAGTCACATCTGTTTAGTTTAGACCCGCTTGCCGAGTTAGAAAGGTATTAAAAATAATTTACAGTGAATTACTCGCCTTTAATTTGCGTTTAAATGTTTATTTTTGTGCAGAAAGATTCCTGAAAACGGCACGAAGTTATGAAAAACATCCAAGAAATTTTTATTATGTGTGTGGTGAACTGACTTCAAAGTTTCAAAGGGGGAATATTACTTCCTTGATAAATAAGACGTGAATAATAGAAAAGCTGAGAACTATGGAGAACTAGTTTCAGAACTCCTTCAAAGATATAAAAGTTCTGGGATGTATTAGGGGAACAGGAAAATAATGTCGTTTTTCTACATTAAATTCAAGCAGATAAATTTTTACCTTTATTTTTAGTCAATAATGTAATCACTCTCGCTATGAACAAACTTTTGCCATCTAGTTTATAAATTTTCAATGCCGGATCGATAAAATAATCAATTGGATTTTGAGCAAAATATCTGGAGATGGTATTTCGGACAACATCCGAAATTTCAAATATTTTGCCACTTAAAACATGTTTGAGCTAACGGAATAAATGGAAATCCGATGGCGCAATATCGAGTGAGTGTGGTGAGTAAGGTAATACCTGCCCCATCCCAATTCATTAATTTTTTCCAAGGTTCTTCTGGGGCCTGATGGCCCAGTGGCTAGCACTCTAACGCTCGGTACAACAGGTTTAGGGTTCGAGTCCCGACGGTGCCATAAATGCTTGTAGTGGTTTGGAATCCACTTTGAACTGTAGGTCCCAGTCTATTTAGCCTTACGTGGGCGCAAGATGACCGTAGAGCGACAAACCAAATCAAGGTTCGTCTTGCGCAGTGTGGTCTTGTATTAACGTGTTGCAGAATAACAACTTATCTGTTGACAATAGCTGGGCAATTATCAATTAAAGATTGATTTACGACCCGGTAAACGTTTGTATTCACCGTCTATAAAGGTTTCAGCACTTCAAAATGAACGACTCCGTGACTACTTTAACTAACTCAGAAAAGCTCTTTATTCGGACCCAAAAATGTTTTATCCGGAGAGAGATACTGCCTTTTGAATTTTGTGTTAGCTTAGGGAATCCCTTTTTCACCTCCATTGATCAAGGGATCCAAAAACACTTCTGTATTGGATCGCTGAAGCAATAAGTTGCACCTGGTGGATCAGTTAGCTTTGTTTTCTTCGGACAGATTATATGGGACCCAAACATCTACTCCGCTTTCTTTACCAATCTGCTGCAAATGTTCTTGGATGGTCGACCAAGGTTGGTTAAGAGTGTTTGACAGTTCCTCGATTGTCTGACAGGGATTTGCTTACACTTCCGCCCTTAACATGCCATTGTCTAAAGTTGTTCGGTCTTCCTGATCGATACGAGTAGGAAGATCGAAATTACTGGATTTTAATTTATAAAACTACCTTCGAAATTTACGAGCGTTAATGCGTTTGGATAAATATCGCAAATATTTTTTGGTAGCACCGTTGCGTTACTACCCCTTGTGAATCTCAAAAAAGCATACAATGCCGAATATGTACTTCCTGGTATTTGACTGCTGCCATCTTCACCATAAATTGCAAAATAAATAAAAATTAAATTTTAAAAAATTATTATTTACAAGGAAATAAATCTCTCTTTAACCTTAAAATATCTGTTTTGTCACGACTTTGAAGTACACAATGATAAATGACTAACATATCGACAAGCGCAGAATCGACATGACTTTCTGGTCCCCCCAATAATAATATGCCCGTAAAAATCCATTTTCTGAATTCACAATAGGATTTCTTTTTCTGAAAATTGCCGCGGAATGTTGGTTGGAGCTAGACGCATGGGTCATGCCATTTCGGAAATCGTTAGGAAATTCAACATTCCCAGATCCACTGTGTCAAGAGTGTGCCGAGAGTATGAAATTTCAGGCATAACATCCCACCATGGCCAGCGCAGTGTCGACCGCCTGCGCCGACCGAGACCGGCGACGTCTGCAAAAGGAGTCGTAAATTATAACAGACAAGCAACACTGCGTCAAATAACCGCAGAAATCAATGTGGGACGTGCAGGGACTTGTCTGTTAGAACTGTGCGGAGAAATTCGGCTTTCTTGGGCTCTTCCAGCAGAAGACCGACTCGAGTGCCTTTACTGACAGAACGACATCGCTTGCAGCGACTCTCGTGGGCACGTGAGCATATCGGTTGGTCCCTAGATGAATAGAAAACCGTGTCCTGGTCCGATGAGTCACGATTTCACTTGGTAAGAGCAGATGGTAGGGTTCGAGCGTGGCGCAAACCCCACGAAGCCATGTCCCCAAACTGTCAGCAAGGCACTGTTCAAGCTGGTGGTGGCTCCGTAATGGTGTGGGTTGTTTTTTCATGGCATGGACTTGGTCCTCTGGTGCGACTGGACCGAACATTGTCTGGAAATGCTTATGTTCAGCTACTTGGAGATCACTTGCAGCCATTCATGGACTTCATGTACCCAAACAACGATGGGATTTTTATGGATGACAATGCGCCATGTCACCGGGCCACAAATGTTCGCGATTGGTTTGAAGAACATTCTGGGCAATTCAACGAATGATCTGACAACCTAGATCGCCCGAATGAATCCCATCGAGCATTTATGGGACATCATCGAGAGGTCTGTTCGTGCCCAAAATCCCTGCCCATCAACGCTTTCACAATTATGGTCATCTATCAGACAGCATGGCTCAATATTCCTGCAAGAAGACTTCCAACTTGCTATGCAAATTTGAAATCAGAGCAAAATATTCTGTAATAATTTCCATTCTAGTTAATTCAACAGACGGAAGGGAAATTTTTTCTGACAATTATTGAAAATTGCGTATTGCAATTTGTTTTTCATAATGTAAAAAAGCTATGTCTCTGCATAACAGTGAGTTTAATCAAGGGTTTTTGAATTGCAGGCAAATATTTTTTAAATGAATATTACAGTATTTGTTATAGTAATGTATGTTAATATATACAGTACTTGTTTAGAAAAAGTGCTTATCCATCATAATATGGCCAGCGGCTTTGTATGTAAATCATTTTTAAAAATGGAAAAGTTTTTATTGCAATTATTGTGCAGTAATAAATACCAATATTGCAGTTTAACCTAATAATGGAAAAATGAACAGTATTTTCCATTTGCTAATTTAAGAATAATAAAATGCATTTAATAAGTAAACATACATAATTAGATGGGTTGTTAAAACTTCAGAAATTAGATTTAATTTTCTATTAGTAACATTCCTTTAAATTTCCCATGAATGTGCAATTGTTTTTTTCAATTAATCTCGGAATTCAAGACAAGAAATCTTTCAATTTGTGTAAAACTTTTCAGCTAACGTTATTTTCAGTGATTATTTTTTTCTATAAAATTGAATTTTATAAATAGAAGTTGCGTTTTTCTAAATAAACTGATCATATTTATATTATAGGTGAAGAAAATCAGGATCACATTTAACCAATCAGCCGATACCAGCAAAATATATATAAAAGTGCAAGTCATAAAGGCCATTTAAAATGCCAGACTAAGTTAAAACAGGGATGAAACCCTCATACTCTGTCTGATGAAGAGTCGAGACGCAATTCTTTTGAAATTCCTAATAAATCCAGCTATCCTAGAGTTGATTATAGTATTATACAAACAAATATTGCTTAA
This sequence comes from Caerostris darwini, assembly GCA_021605075.1. NCBI lineage: Eukaryota > Metazoa > Arthropoda > Arachnida > Araneae > Araneidae > Caerostris > Caerostris darwini. The sequence continues at coordinate 17,083 of BPLQ01007012.1, read as the reverse complement.
TGTAAGAAGTTTAAAAACTATTAGCCATATTAAAAAATTATGTAAAAAAACCAAAATGTTAGAAATAGAAAAATCCTTCTTCGTCAACACTATAGCCTATTTCAGGCCAAGACAGTCTCCATGAGCTTCCTCTATCTGACACTGTCCATGGCAATAGATCGCCATCTGTTGACTCCCAGACCTTTAGATTTCTCTCGATGGAATCAACCCATATGGCGGGAGGCCATCTTCTTCTTCGGGTGCCTCCAATTGTTGAAAAAGTAACATATTAGTTGGATTTGAGTCGTTATATCTGTAAATGTGTCCCGGCCATCTAATACGACTTGTCTTTATAACTTTTATACAATATCAGGTTCTTTGAATTTGTTGTACATTTCATGGTGATATTGTATTCTGTGGATATCGTTTTGCCGAACAGCACCAAAAAATTTTTCCTTTCAAAAATTAACAGCCTTCAGATTTGACCAGCCCTCGCTGTCATACAAAACGATTGGTCTGATGAAGGTCTTGTATACAAGTTAATGTTTGTTTTTAATTTTAATAAGTTTTTCATTTGAATTGATTACTTAGCGCATAAGAATTTTTATTTTGCCATTAAGATCTATTATATACTCAAATTTTTATTGTCATTATCATTTATTAATGATGTTCGAAGGTATTTAAATTTTTGAACACATACAAAAGAAAATATATATATATATTAATTTTAAGGAGATTGATCCATATCACTCTCTGTGTTGCATCAAAAAAATTTATTTTCTCTTGACTTATAATGAGACCAACTTTTCTTGCAGAAGCTTCAAGGAGATAAAAGCAAGAAACAACTGTCTGTTTCGTTCTTACCAATAAAAATCATCAGCGTATTGTATGTAATTTGGCGATGGATAAAAATAAACACATGCAGCTTCAAATCATACTGAAATAAATTTCTCATTTCACATTTAAATATTTCCTCTCTCTCTTTATGCTTATTCAAAGCAACAGTAAAGATCCTCTGTTATTGACATTATGAACAAAACATTTTTGTTCTTGTATAAAAATCCCGTACCATGGTAATTATTAGTTGCACACTGCAAGTCTCTCTGACTAATAAATCGTTTTTCTTGTATTCTAATATTGTCGCGAAAATTTTTTCACTATAGCGATGAATCATTTAAAGACTGTGAAGAAATAATAATCCGTTCCGCTTTCAATGATTCCCCCAAGAGGCGTGGTAAAAAAAAACCTCTCTAGTTGTACGATTTCTATTAATCGTATAAGGTTATAATTTTTCACTAATTACATCTTAATGGGCCTGATGGCCGGTAACTAGCTCTCTAGCTCTCGGTGCCACAGGTTTTCGGATTCGGGTCGGCTGTGCCATGGATATTTGTAGTGGTTTGGAATCCACTTTAAAGCATCGATGCCTATCTAATATGACCGTAGAGCGTTGGGCGTAGGGCTGACAACCCTACAGTAAATAAAAATATCTCCCTGTCTTGAATTCTGCTAGCAGGCAGACACGACCTTACCCATCATGGGAGGGCTGTTGCCAGTGAAAAGATTATACCTTAATATAATTTACAAATTGGATATGTAGTACTAATTTTGAGGTAGCATTAATTAAAAAGAAAAAGCTAAAATACTATAAATATAAAAAATTAATCTTTTAAATAATACAATGCCACAACTGAAGAATTCAAGATTGCTCCGATGCTTATAATTGAATATTATTTGGGCTTAGGAGCAACTAAGGGACATGAGTTACATTGTAAGTTATTAAAGGAGGCAAGTAGCCATTGAGCCTAGTCGGGCAGTTTCTTTCCAACTCATGGCTCAGTGGCAATTTACGGCGATGGTGAGTACGGTGAGACGGCTTTTCTTGTAGACTCTATATAATAAAAACAGGGAACTTCATAGAGTTTGGGATGTTCAGCCTCTTTGCCTCATTAATCGGACAACCTGTTGGAAATTTTCGGGTTTTCTTCCATACTATACGCAAATGAGGTGGTAATTCCCTAAAAAGTCCTTCTAGATGGCACTACACCCTCCCACTTCTGCAGAGGCACGGAGCCAAGTCAGTCTTCTACCCACGAGGTGTTCCAACACAGCAGAGACTGCCATTTGTCTCCTTCTAACATCTAATGGACGCACATCCTATGAGTAGTCTACCAATGGATGTTCGTCACACTGTAGAAAACTGTCTCATCCCTCAATGTTAATTTATTTGTAGAAAGATTTCTAATTTGTAACACAAAACTAATTTAGTTGCACCTCCTCTTAAGAAATAAGAGTATCTAGTAATTTATATTCTAAATATATCATTCGATATAACAATCAGCAAGAATGCTATGGAATTAACTTTTCCAATCCGAATTACATTGATTTTTTCTTTACTTCGTAAGTTTCATGAAAGTGGTTTTGAGAAAAATTGATGATAACCATTAAATATGACAGTAAGGAGGGGGAATCTCATGTTTTAACAAATGATAAAACGTTATAATAAAACATATTTTACAATGATCTCAAGTGATGTTAGTGAATAAGTATTGCTTTTTTCATTACAATTCATCCTCAGACATTCTGTCACAGCGAACACGCTATCTTTAAACACCCCACACACGAACACATGCTCAAATTAAAAAAATCACCCTAAAACCAATTATATGCCTGCATCTGATAACTGGGCGAAGTAATTCTATTTGCGGGTGCTGCCAATTCCTCATTCCTCCTCGCATTCGATATGCATGGGGCTAAATACAAATCATTAGGGGTAATCTGCGTCACCTCCAACGACCCCCCCGTCCGTCCCCTCCCCCTCAGAGGCGCGGATCTCATGCATAGAAATAGAAGCATCCCCATATCGGTTTTGCAATCTAATACAGAGGTTATATTCGCTGGCTTTGCATATGTGCACGTGAAAGGTTTGTCCAATGGAACTAATACGAATTAGAGCGCTTACCGTCTACTGAATACGTATCTAATTCCATGCTGACTGAATTATTTCCGACTCATGTTGAACTTATTATTTCAACTGGAATAAATCATAATTCCGTCGATCATGATGAAAAAAAAAAAAAAATCAGTGTCTTGTCTGTAAATTACCATTTGATATCATTATCTTCACTTTTCTATAAAATTGAGTTTTATAAATGGAAAATATCTAATAAATGACATTTTTATAAGTAGACGGATCATAATTACGTTATCATCATGATCATCATTGGAGCAACAGTCCACTGGTGGGCCAAGGCCATCTGCCCACTGGCAGATTTCTGAACAGGAGATATTTTCTTTTTACGGGGTAGGGTTGTCAGCACTACACCTAAGGCCATATTAGACTGAGACATACAGTTTAAAGTGGATTCCGAATCATTACAAACATTCATGGCACCGAACAAGAAATCTTTGGCACCGAACGCCAAAGCGTTAGTCACTCGGCCATCAGGCCCCATATTTATGTTATAGGTGAAAGAATCAGGATTACATTTAACTGACCAGCCAACACCGGAAAAATGTATATAAAGGTGCAAGCCAGCCTGTCATTTGAATGGAATTTATAAATGAAACCTGGGACGGCCTGATGGCCAATTGGTTAGTGTTCTGGCCTTTGGTACAACAGGCTTCAAGTTTGAACACTGGCGGGGGCATGGATGTTTGTGAGTGGTTCGGAATCCACGCTAAACTGTGGTCCCCTGTTATCTGGCCCAAAATGATCGTAAAGAGCCAAACCAAGTGAGAGCGGGGATCAATTTCTGATACTCTCTGTCTGATGAAAAGTCAAGACTTGATTCTCTTCGAAGTTCTAATAAACCCAGCTAACCTAGAGTTGATTCCAATATTATTCAAACAAATATTGATTAATATAAGATATTTAAGAATATGAGACATCGCCAAATTATGTACAAAAAATGATAGAAACAGAACAGGTCTTACTAACATGCAATGAAACCTAAAAAAGTTAGCACATTTCGAAGTGAGACTGAATTGTCAAACGACGCTCGATTTCATGTAAAATATCGGAACAGGCAAATATCTGAATTAATTATGAAATGCATGGCAAAGCTCTGATACTCTTCTTAAGCTCCAGGAAGAAATTAATATAATTTTTCGGATTAACGCAATTTGTTACATAATCTCATATGAAAAAATTTCTAATGTAGTTAAAAGTGGAGAATATTCAATTACAGTGTCAGCGAAACATTTTTGGCATTACTTCACTTTGAATTCCTCCTTGGAAATAGTTTGAGTACTAGAACTTTAACTGAATGTCATTTGGCATCATTATTTTCTCTACTTCACAACAATAAATCCTATACGAATTGCAATGCACTGTGTTTGTTGTTTCTTATCCCACTTTGGCTGGCTGAAGCCCACGAGCCCATACGTACTCATGATTGAAGGGGAAGGAAGCAGCTTCTGTTGTGATGGAGCACCCGTAGGTAGAAGTCTGACTTTGGCTCCGTGACGCTCTTACAGTCATAGGAGACCGGGACTCCTGTGGATTCCAAACCACTACAAACATCTATGGCACCCCCGGATTCGAACCCGAAACCCGTGGCAGCGCCAGAGCGCTGCTAGACACTCGGCCATTCAGGTCCTTTAAATTTGTGAATGCCAATGGCACGCTGCTCCCAGATGGTCACCTCACCCAAGTACTGACCGCACCAAATGATGCTTGACTTCGGTGATCTAACGAGAACCGGTATATTCAGCATGGTATGGAGTCGGCTGCAATGCACTGTAGACAGCATATTGAGATTTGTAGAAGCCTTGTTTGAATATAAACAAGTAAAGTCGGACAGAAAGAAAATGTGTGTGTACCGGGAATGGATATGAAAAATTAGTAGGTTGGAAAGCCATTATGCCTGAGGATGTAAATGGAAAACAGCCTATTGAACTTGCGATATCAAATTTGGAGTACAAAGAACCTTTCGTAAAGAACACTATGTAGCAAAGATCTGATATATGTATGTTATTCGTATGGTGGATAATCTTAAACAGCAGCGATCTTTAGAAATGAAGTATTTATTTTACGCTTCCGATGCTTATCTGTCCCCTTTTACGGATGGTCGACCAGAGGGCTCTTCGGCTGCAACGCGTTCTCTGTCTTCTTTGAACTGTTTATACCACTTCTAAACATTTCTTTCCGATATAGGAATGCTCACCGAATGCCGGCCGCAACATTCTATACGTTTGCGCAAAAAAAATTTAATGGAGACAGATAAGCATCGGAAACGTAAAATAAATACTTCATTTTCTCGAATCCCATGCGCTTACAATCCTCAACAATCGAGTATTTCTTCTCATCTTAAAATATAGGTTTTAAGACAAACATTTTCTCAAAGTATTACCAAATTATTTACTTAAAACAAAACGAAATTTTGTGGAAAAATAAAAGAATTCAAGAAAATTTGCAAACAAACAAATACCAAACACGCACATTGAGTTACTCAAAAAATACTTTCGGATAATTAACAAAATATTAATAGATACATATCATAAACTGTGGAAAATTATATTAAGATATTTATTCATTGAAATTTTGATAAAATCACGTTGCTGATAATTAAAATTGAAAGATCTATGTGTCATTTAGCAGCATCAAGTCTGTGGTTTCTTTTTGTGTTGTTCTATAAAATTCAAGAAAAATCGGTACATCCCGATTATAAATACTACTGTGTCCAAAAAGTAAGAACAATTAATTTTTTTTTAAGACTCTTTATTTATTCTTCCAAATTGCCTTCAAAGTAATCCGGACACAATGCACTTATGCCAACTTTTTTCCGATCCTCAATGCATGCTAAAGGGTCATCGGCAGGGATGGCCTTCGAAGCGCGCGGCGATTCACGTTGAATCTCTTCAATCGACTCAAAAAGGTGTCCCCGGAGAGGTCTTTTGAGTTTAGGGAAAAGCCAGAAGTCGCACGAATATGGTGGTTGTGGAACGAATGGGTTTCATTTTTGGCGAAAAAGTCACGAAGAATCAATGCAGTGTGAGCTGGCGCATTCAGTGTTTTCGGTATCAATCGAGATTTGACGCGTTTGAGGCCCAAAATGGAATTGACCTATCCTTTTGAAATTCCAACATCATCAGCAAAGTCTTTAATTATAAATAGACGGTTTGCAAATACCAAATCTTTAATTTTTGGACGTGAGCGTCATCGGTTGAGGTGGATGGTCGACCAGAGGGCTCTTCGTCTTCAACGCGTTCTCTGTCCTATTTGAACTGTTTATACCACTTGTAAACATTTCTTTTCGATATAGGAATGCTCTCCGAATGCCGTCCGAAACATTCTATACGTTTGCGCAAACAAAATTTAATGCAACTTCTTTGCTCATTTAATTCAGATATTTCAAAAATCTCTGGAATAATTCAAACACTAATGTATATTTTGACGTGAAATTTCACACAGATGTCAAGGACAGTGCAATCAACCTAAAACAGAAAAAAATTTTAATTCAATAAGTCATTTTAAGTCAGTCATAAGTAATTTTACATTGAAAATTGATCTTACTTTTTGGACACAGAAGAGGTTTTTGACGTGATGATGACCGCACGACGGGAATTAACAGACTTTGAACGCGGAATGTTAGTTGGAGCTAGACGCATGGGTCATGCCATTTCGAAATCGTTAGGAATTCAACATTCCCAGATCCACTGTGTCAAGAGTGTGCCGAGAGTATGAAATTTCAGGCATAACATCCCACCATGGACAGCGCAGTGGTCGACCGCCTGCACTTAACGACCGAGACCGGCGACGTCTGCAAAGAGTCGTAAATTCTAACAGACAGCAACACTGCGTCAAATAACCGCAGAAATCAATGTGGGACGTACAAGGGACTTGTCTGTTAGAACTGTGCGGAGAAATTTGGCTTTCTTGGGCTATTCCAGCAGAAGACCGACTCGAGTGCCTTTACTGACAGAACGACATCGCTTGCAGCGACTTTCGTGGGCACGTGAGCATATCGGTTGGTCCCTAGATGAATGGAAAACCGTGGCCTGGTCCGATGAGTCACGATTTCAGTTGGTAAGAGCTGATGGTAGGGTTCGAGTGTGGCGCAGACCCCACGAAGCCATGGACCCAAACTGTCAGCAAGGCACTGTTCAAGCTGGTGGTGGCTCCGTAATGGTGTGGGCTGTTTTTTTCATGGCATGGACTTGGTCCTCCTAGTGCGACTGGACCGAACATTGACTGGAAATGCTTATGTTCAGCTACTTGGAGATCACTTGCAGCCATTCATGGACTTCATGTACCCAAACAACGATGGATTTTTATGGATGACAATGCGCCATGTCACCGGGCCAAACTGTTCGCGATTGGTTTGAAGAACATTCTGGACAATTCCAACGAATGATCTGGCCACCTAGATCGCCCGACATGAATCCCATCGAGCATTTATGGGACATCATCGAGAGGTCTGTTCGTGCCCAAAATCCTGCACCATCAACGCTTTCACAATTATAGACGTCTATCGAGACAGCATGGCTCAATATTCCTGCAGAAGACTTCCAACGACTTGTTGAGTCCATGCCACGTCGAGTTGCTGCACTTCGCCGGGCGAAAGGAGGGCCGACACGATATTAGAGGTATCCCATCAAGCAACCCGACTATTAATCGTGTCGACATATTTGTCAGGTGTAAATTCATTATTAAAATTAAATTTTTTTCATTACATCTTTTAATGTAATTGTATTAATTGGTAAATGGTTTTAATTTGAAATGTATCCTTACTTGTAAATAATAATAATAAATTATTAGTAGATATTTACCGCTGGGGAAAGAGTAATAAAAAAATTCTTCGATTAATGCGGTCTGGAGGTCTCCGTCACAATAGAAAAAAAGGCGCAATTCAACATCTTTATCTATGGGACCTTTATGAACCCAATTAACGTTCCTCACTCCAATTCCCATTTGTGGATGAAAAGGTGTATCACAAAGGTCGTCGCTTTAAAAGTAATAAAAGTCAGGACTAATTAAGGACTTAACAGCAAGTGGAACTTTACAGCTTGCCGGCCATAAAAGCTGACGATCAATTAGAGAACTAGCCTTAATAGATACCTTTCAAATACCCCGACAAAAATCCGAATCCACCTACTTTGCAAATGGTAAATGGGAATAGAAAAAGGACGCTACGCAAGTTTAGCAATTCGAATTTGAAAGGGTAGATAATTTTTCTGTAAGACTGCAGTCTTGACATAGAATCCAAAAATGTCTTGACATATCCTAGATAGACAAAATTGTCTTAACATAGATTTAAAAAAATGACTTGACCTATCCTAAATAATTTTGACTGTCTTGACATAGATTCTGAAAATAAATTTCGGAAGGTTTTAAGCAAAAAACTTATTCATTCGCGTTTTGTATCGGGTCTAAAATGAAGCTTAAGAACTCAGTTTAAGATCTTTATTCCTTCTTCTTCGGAAACAGTGGAATATGATCTAATTGTGGAAAAATCAATACAGATTTTCTACCCCAAAAAGCTCACACAAAAGTAAAAAATGACAGATGCCTCATTGGAGTATTTTACAAAATCTTTCAAATTGGTTTTAAAACAAATTGAAAGCTTAAACTCTAGAATGTATGGGCCAGATGAAACTAAAAATAAATCAGTAGAAATTTATAGGCCACAGTATCCTTCGCAACGAAGAAATGGATAGCCACGTTCTACTACTGTTTAAGATAAGTTTCCTCACAATGTGTTATAAAAATTGGGGATAACCAGCACGATTCTTTTAGGAATAATAGATACCAGCCTATTAGACAACATTACTCAAAAGGTAAGATTAAAAAACTAGCTGCGGGTGACTAGTTAACAAAGAATCAATATTTTTCGTACACACTGCCTATTATAAATGAAATTAGAAAATTTAAATAAGATTAATTGATGCAGGTTCGACTAGAACAAGAATTCGAATCTCCCCAAATTCACAGAGGTATGTTGATATTAATAATCAATTCACTGATAAAGTTTATAAAATAGGTCAATTTGTGTTAATTGAAAAAAAAAACAATTTCCTCTCATCTTCTTTTCTAATACCGGAAGAAGTATCAAATATAGATAAAAGTGACAGTTTAATGTATGCTAACGTTGTTAATAAAATTAAACATTGATCTCTGACACCTCTGCACATTGAATTCTAGTTTTGCTGTTAATTTTAAAGTATTGATCGATAATTTTCGTTTTGCTGATAATTTGGGTGGTTGTAAAAATAATGAATGTCTGGCCCTGGTCCTAAATTTAAACGATTTGACTGTAGTTTTAAGCAAAGGGATGTTTTTGATTAATGTTCTACCATTAGAACAAGTAGACGTTTTACAAAGCGTCTGCAGGAAAAAATTGATTGGAAAATTCGGTTAATCTATTTCATCTTAGTCATAGTGTGAAATTCGAAGTCATAAACTTATTAAACAAATTTTTTCTAGGAATTATCTTATTTTAGAAACTAATGTTATTACTAATGTTACCTAACTAATTATCTGATTTAATAAAACTAATGTTATTACTAATGTTACCTAACTAATTATCTGATTTAATAAAACTAATGTTATTACTAATGTTACCTAACTAATTATCTGATTTAATAAACTAATGTTAACCAGGAATTATCTGTGCACTAGATTCATCATACGGACAATATTCCAGCAAGACAAAGATCCTACCATATGCCTTCCCAAGCTTGAAAAGCTGAAATAGGAAAATACTTTAATAGATGCATGTATTATTCAACCTGCGACTATCAACTAAGCTGTCCCCGTTTAGCTTGTAAAAAAATCGGGTGGGTCTTTTCGCCTGCTAGCATCAAAAGTTAATTGTTCCTAAGACAATTGTTCCTATGAAATTATTGATATGTTATCAGAGGCTAAATCTTTCACAACTATATGGATTTGAACTCTTGGTTTCCACCAAATATTAATGGACCCAGCCAACCTTCCCTTATTGGCAATCGTCACAGTTTCTGAATGTAAACTGTTTGGCTTATTTAAATATAAAAGATTGTTCTTTGACTAGAAAAATACTGGTGTTGATTTTCAAAGAATTTTGATCATTGTTCTGGTTTTGATAGAGTTGACTTAGCATAGCTAAGTCGCTCAATCCAGTGACCATAAGCGAGATTGATTTATAGTTGTTATATAGAAGACATTTTACTCATACCGCGTTCCAAAACATTGTGCGTCTGGAAATGCATTTTTAATAGATTATGAAGATAACTTAAAGTAAAACCAAACAAATGTTCTTTCCTTCAGCGCCAAAATATTTACATAGGCCATACCATAAAAAGAGGGTCAAGTGTTGCCAGATTGAAAACACCTTGACTCAGTTAGAAAAGTTCTACCCTTCCCCTCCCCAAAACTAGAAAGCGAGTAAGATTGTTGTGTTTCGACGATTAATCCCTAAATAATCTAAATTGGCTCTGCCTTTTAACACATCTAATTAAGGTAAATACTAAATTTTTGTTTGGTCACAAAAGAGAAAAAGAATCTTTTGATTCTCCTGAAAACCACTTAATTTGAACACCAAGCTTTGCTGGCCTGATTTCAAAATCTTTACTATCTGTACAGAATGAAAACAAGTATTCATTAGGAACAGTTCTTGATTAAGAGGATGAGTAATGTTTTCAACATCCAATTTCTTTTGCGTCTAGAAAACTTCTAGTTTTACCAACTTAAAGTATTCAATAGTAGAGGAAGAGGCCTTTTTTCGATATGAACTATATTTAAAAATAATCTGAATTGTGATCAGCAATGTTCATCAAAGTGAATGAATTAAAAGACCGCTCTTCACGTATCGTTATATAGCTGTCAACATTGCAACAATACGACTGTTAAAGGCATTGTGTTGAAAGGCTGTTAATATTGAATGCTCTAGTCAATCAAATGAGAGTGTTACTTTGAAAATATCGAAAAGTCCTCAAAATCAAGGTGCAGTTGTATGAGATATTTGACATCTTGAAGATATCATATAGTGTTTACATTATATCCCCTGAGCTTTTTTTTTCAAATGGGTACTATGGGCCAAAACATCAACATCTCATTGATCCAGAATGCTGTTTGGCACCTTTTACTCAAAATAAACAGGAATCTTTGAGTCGGCATGCGACAATGGATAAAACGTGAATTCACCATCATACCGGTGGAATGAAATCGGATGCTTCAACTGAGAAAATAGAAATCAATAGAAGATGTAACCAAAGACGCAAACAACCGACTGAAAAGGTTGCTGGGCACCGCACTCTGCGATGTTCATGGCCTAATATTCATCGACTACCTTTGAAAAATATCAATAGGGAATATTGCACAAAGTTATTGAGAGTTTGAAGGCAGAAAACCGCAATAAACTGATCCGTTTGAAGAAGAAAATGCGCTCATTCATCAAGGCAATGTAAAAGACCGTATTACAAATGATTACGATTACAAAAATTGCATGAATTGGCCTTCGAATTGTTTTCGACTCACCGGATTCTCCAGATTTGGCCTTCAGCGATTATTAATCTGTTTTCAGATTTCAAAAGATGCCCCCATGGAAAGAGATTTGACTACAATGAAGAAGTGATTGGCTCAAAATAGGCATTAATTTCAGCAAATATAAATCGTTCCTACAAGGTCGATATACAAAAGTTTGAAGAGCTTTTGAATGAATATGCCCCATTTTTGGGAGACTATGTTGATGAATAAAGAAATATTTTTTCTAAAAATTTTTTGTTTCAGTACTTAGTCTCGAGACGTATTGGTCCATGTGGTAATGTTAAAACAAATTTTATTATTCTAGAATCCTCGTATAATATATATAAGGCATATTCAATATGTCGTGGCATAGTTGAATATACTTCAATTAGGCCACTACAATACTTGTGTAATGCATGTCGGTTATATTAGAATCTTGAAAAGAGTTTATCAAAATTATATTTAGACAGGTTGATATAAAAATGCTTAAAATTATGCGTCTTCGTGTAATTTTTATATTCAAAACAGAGGATTTGCCAAGAAAGTTAAAGTTCCAGTTCAAAAACTTCCTATCGCCGGTTATCCTTTTAAAAAATGCGCCTTCGACACAATATATAAATTCCAGACTTCTTCGTTAGGCAATAAATATCTTATTGTAATCTCGGACTGTTTCACTAGATTTGTCGAGAGGAGTCCCACTTTCTAAACTCTACGTTGCTCCCCGTCCTCATTGACTTTATTTCTTGTCATACTCTTAATGCAAGCTCTCTACTCATATCATGGTTCCAATTTTTATTTACAGCCATCAACGAAGTATATGACATATTAGATAATTCTAAGCTCTAGACTTTGACTTACAACCCACAGGGAAATGGTGTTTTGATATGGTTGAACAGAAGTCTTATCGATGCTCTAAGTCAAGGGTCTCCAAACTTTCCAGCCTTAGGGCCATACTGTTTACTCCAGTAAGTGCCGAGGGCCAAAACCGTTTTATTTTTTCTGCCAATATCTATAATTTCTAGACTGGTCGCCGAGTACGCGCTATACGCTTGCAAAATTCGCCGGTTCAATTACTACAATTACCATTGTGTGTATCAATACGACCGTGACACTTGACGACATCTAGTGGTTAAAGCGGAAATAGATAGGTATAACTACCGAGGGTAACCGCGCGGGATGTTCACTAATTCTATAATACTAGTGGGATTCACTTCAATTACTTTGCTATTTGTTATGCTTAAGTTAAATTTTCTGCGTGTTATGCTTGTCATTAAGCTTTTACCTAGCAAGTCAATAAAACCCAGTTATTATCATTCTGTGTTTTTTTTTATCCAACTTATTACAGCACAATAAGCTATTGGTTGTCGCGGGATGGATTGATGACACTGGCGGGACGTAGTTTGGAGACACCTGCTCTAAGTCATCTCATTTTTTGGAATACAAGCGAATTTGTGCCAACATATTCCCTTAGAAATGCGCGCCCTCGCTCTATTTAAGAGACTCTTGTCTTTGAAAAGCTTTATGATCCCATTTTCTGAGACAGGGGAGAAATTATTATAATATTATTTCTGTTTCATTAATATTCTTTCTTTTTTGTTTTATAATATCTGTTACTATAATATTTAACTCAGTTGGTTACAGTCTTCCGTTACTCTATTGAAACAATACCTGGAGAAATCCGCTGAGGAATTTAGATAAAATCATTTTTCAATGCCAAAAAAGAAAAAAATTACCGTTGGCGTAAATGTAATTTTGCTTAACTCTCTTTCAAGGTACTAAAAAGCCTGGCATACACTACAGAAGTATTGCCATGACACAACTGAAGTACGTTAAATTATGCTACTACGTATTGTATAATACATATAAAGTAGAGTATATTCAAGTATTTCGGAATAACCCATTTTGCTTTAACATTAACACATGGATCAATAAGTCCGGAGACTAACTACTAAAACATCAAATATTTAGCAATAATTTTCTTTATTCATCAACATAGTCTCCCACAAGTGTGATGCATTCATTCCAAAACTTTTCTAACTTTTCTATGCCTGCCGTGTATATACTTATACACATCGAAATTAAAATTAATACCTCCAAGAAACTCACTAAACTTTCTTCAGAAAGAATATCCATTTAGTTTAGAAAGTTAAAATAATAAAAAGTAGAACAACATAAAAAATAAAAAGTTATCAACACTAAATAAAAATAAAACGGTTTTCTACCATTATTTTGGAAATTCGGCACTTAAATAAGCCTTTAAATAAACAAAAGAATTACTTAAATGGTTAATTAAAATCATTAAAGAGGGCGAACAATCATTTTCAAACTATTAAAAAAAGGTGCTTTATCCGAAGAAGAAACTCTTGCTCACCTTACATTAGCTGGGGTAACAAGAAATATTTATTCGGTGTAAACCAGTTTTGTGCTCAGCAAAAGTTGATTATCGACGTATTGCCAATACTGTCAATGGTTTCCTCCTCACCTGTAGTTGCAGTACATAGATCGCTTTCAACTCACATCCCTTCCCTTCCTTTCCTTTCTGACGCCAAGATCTGATTGATACAATTAAATTTAAGACCTAGTTCAAATAGATACAATTTAAGACCTAAAAAAGTCAGGGTTTGTTAAACAATTAAAGAAAGGGAGGAAATATTGCAGTAAATAAATTTTGTGCTTATGTGGGATGGTCGCTGCGTTCCTGAGGTCACTTAAAAAAGGGAGGAAACATACAACCGTATTAGATGTTCCAAGATGTGCGCGCATCATGAGTTTGCAGAATATAATTTAATTATTCTGTAAACTCATAAATAAACCTGAGCAATATCTGTCATATATTCGCAAGAATATTAATTAATTTCGACGATTAATTTATGAATATATGGATGCACCACATAATGTATTTTTTTCCATACATTGGTTTTCACTACTTTAGCCATTACAAAACAAATACATTTTGTAAAAGTGTGATAAAGTCTCACGGGCCGGAAAAATAATCAAGGCGGGCCGCGGGTTGGCCACCCCTGACTTAATCAACCTACTGATAACGATCTGTACTACATTACAAATATTTAGAAAGCAGGAACGTTTTTTTCCTAAAATGTTTGGTCAGTACTTCAATGCAGCATTTGCATTCAGGCCTCTGGCTTCAGTAGTTCGACGTAACTGTCCTCCTTTTCTTCACATTCTTGATAGTTCTATCGGTTTCATCTATTCACCTCGCGCAGCGATAGTTGTTTTTCGTTTCTATGCGTCCCTTGCTGTAGTAGATGTTTCTTATTTATTTATTTATTTATTTTTGTTCACATAGATACATATTTATTCGTAACATAGATATATATTTATTCGTAAAATTTATTTGCATGATTACAATTGGTGATTAACGTTCACCATGATTAATTGATATTTGAATTAACTGTTTTTAAGTCAAAAGATCTTCTTTATTACTTAATGCTATTAACCTTAATTATATCATGCATATATATTTGTAGTTCAATCTATATTATTTTATTTTTATGAGTATGTATTAATTTCTTATCTCAAAATCTGTGGTAAAAGCGAATATGTCATGCTATATATAATGTTGTGTCATTCACTTTATGTAGTATCTTATCTTATTAATTACTGTAGAATACAATGCAAGAATATATCATTCAATTAAGTTTTGATGGGTTTAGATAATATTAAAAAATAATGTGTAGTGTTATATATAAAGCTGTCTTGTTTACTCGATGCAGCATTTTATTAGCTATTGTAAAACACAACGCAGAAAAATCATTCAGTTACGTTTTGATGGGACTGGATGGGACTAAGAAACTAAGTCGTGTGTCGTGTTATATATAAAGCTGCGTTGTTTACTTGATGTGGTATTTTTGTTAGTTATTGTAGAATACAACGCGGAAAGTCATCCAGTTAAGTTTTGATGGGACTGGATTGGTGGATATCGCGGTGTGGGTTATTGTGGATCTATAGACAAGTGTTTTAAACTAATACAAGTTTATTGGTTGATATTCATGTAGTTGTATTACGTAAATTTATTTAAGGAGATGATTTAATTAATTGTATTTTAATTTAATTACACCATATATCGAAGCCAGACATGTACACACAATATCATAATCTCATTGAACCTCCTTGTCTCTGGCAACAGATTTAATTTTTGCAAAATTTTTTAACAAAAGGCATCTGTTTTATATAACAGTTTATAGTGTAAATGACAAAAACTTTGAAAGAAAGCTAGTTAAAAAATACAGAAAATCACTTTAAAAAATAAAATAAGCAAAAACATGCAATACTCATACAAGAATGTCTGGATAAAACGGAAACATTGGGGTAAACAACGTTTACTACTAGAAATTCACAAATTTCTAAATAGATCAATTTTACCAAGTCAAAAGAATTTTCGCGAACTATTTTTCAAGAAAATTATTCTAAAAAAAGCTTTTAAATTAAAGGTTGAATTCTCATACATGGAATTCAACCTTTATAGAGCAGCAAAAAAAAAAAAAAAAAAAAAAGGAAGAAAATGTTTAAACAAAAGATAAAAGGAAATTTACAACGCATTCTTTCTAAAACCCTAATCGACTACACAATTCCCGTTTTCTCACCTGAAATGTCATCTTTTTTTTTTTTTTTTTTAAAAAATGGAATATAAATATAAACGGAACAAAAATGCATTCGTCTCCAAAACGGATGCATTTCAACAGATAGAGTTAAGTTTACTTTTACTTTGTTTTTACAAAATATAGTAAATCGAACATAAAAATATAAAGAAAAGAAAAGAAAATGGACATTTTCTTTCCTCCCGTGGGCTTGTTCTAAGTTTCAGACGTTTTTAATAGGATTTCTGGGTAAAGAAGAACAAAAGAGAAAAATGTAATATGAGCTTTTGCCCTGGCCCGATAATTAATTAGGGGTCCGAGGGCTTTCTGAGATTTAATTAAAAGAAAGTTTAACCACCCACTCTCTCCCAGTCTTTGTTTCGGCCGGAGATTTTCTGCCAAGAATCAAGTTTAATTTATGATTAACGCCATTGTCCTTCTAGGTCCTGAAAAAATTGAATTCTTTTCTAGCCTGCCTCATTTTTAAGAGCTGCTTGTTTGGGGGACTTAAATTTTAATGCAAAAAAAAAAGAAAATGTTTGACATGAGTTTGTTTATTTAATTTTGCTTTAATTTTGATTCACAAAATACAAGCTCATACATTTTCTCAGAAATTATAAACAGATAGATTATGTTTTTTTTTAAATTTTGTGAAAGGAATGTTGCCCTTACATTCCGAATATTTCACACTCACTGTAAGATGACTGTAAGGATGATAATTTGATTCCCATTAAGATAGAAATATGAGTACATAATCAGTAGCGATTATGAAGAATTTCTCATTAATTGACTATTTCTGGTTGACTCCAAAGCAAGATGCATTTGTGGAGTATTTATCTCTGAGAGTTTTTAGAGATTGATTGGTTGCAGTTTTACGCCACAAGGTCCAGGGTTCGCCAAGCTGCGCCAAACAATGTGCAAAAAGCCAAAAGGTAATTAGTCGATAAAATAATTTAAGGAAGGAAATGTTTAAACAAAAGATAAATGAAATTTACAACGCATTTAATTAAAAAAAAACCTAATCGGCTACACAATTCCCGTTTTTCTCACCTGAAACGTC